>JAJHUR010092682.1:25731-46117 GCA_027495735.1 Lutjanus campechanus
GAGTAATGAGTGCAAAGTCTGAGTGCATGAAATGTATTGGATGAAACAGTCTGACAAATACTGGGCCATTATACAAGATATACAGTAAAATTGGCTATAGATAATAAATTCCCAGATTGGCAAGTATGGTCTCATCAAGTCTCTCACATCAGGCCAAATTAAATTTAACTAAATGTGTGATGGCATGTGTCATAAACTGGTCATGTGAGACTAATCATTGCACTAGTGGACTCAAAGGATGGGGGTGTGGGTGGACCATCATCCTCCTTATTCTTGAAAAAAGGCCACAAAACTGCCCTCTTTGATGCCCCTATGATGGATAAAACATGATAAAAGACCCTCCAGAGTGCCCTTCCAGCAGACAACATCTAATAAAGTGCTACTGAGAGTGGCTCAGTGTCCAAGACAACATGATAGTGTCCTCTAGGGTGCTGTTTCAGTGGACAAAACATGCAAATATGCCCTCTAGGATGTCTTTCCAGTGGAAAAACTGTAGTAAAGTGGCCCATGGGGTGCCCTCCCAGTGGACAAAACTTGATGAAATACATCACGACTTTTTCATTTCTTTCACCCTGCCCCTCAGACACACATGATTAATTAATAGGACTACGACAGCACCTTATCATTTCAGCAACATATTCTATCAATTGTACACTGATTACATCCAGTTGTATTTTTCATTAAAAATTGATGATCTTCACAAACTTTCGGTACTGTTTAAATGCTATTAGCAACTGGATGATGAATTATTTTCTGCAGATTAAACTTAAGTGTTGATTATTGCCCCTGATAACCTTCAACCAACAATCAGGCAGGACCTCAGTACCCTATCATCATTTTGTTGTTCTAGTCTGCATGATCTTGGTGTAATTTTCAGTCAATTCATGACTTTCAATGCGTAGATTAGGACGCTGACTCAATCGTGCCTCTTTCATTTAAGGAACATAGCCAAATCTAGGTCCGTTGTGTCAAGAAATGGAATGGGGATGTTAATGCATGCGTTCATTTTATCCTGTTTAGACTACTGCAATTCTCTTTTCACTGGCCTTAATAAATCTTTATAACACTGTCTACAATCCAGCCAAAATGCTGCTGCTCGGCTCCTTGCTCAATCAAACAGATGATCACATATTACACCTATTTTAACCTCTTTGCACTGGCTTTGTACTGGCCAGGCCCCACAGTACATTATTGACCTGCACCACCCCATCATTGGCCTCCTGCACCCCCACACTACAAGCTGAACTCTTAGTTCCTCCACTCAGGGTCCTCTAAGACCCGAGTGATCACTCTTTTTAGTTGGCAACCCCGAAGCTTTGGAAAAGGTGCTATATGAATAAACATTGCTTACTTGCTGGAAACTATCCAATAAAAAAATATAGCTGCATCAAACCTCTTCAAGCCTGCAGCACTTGGTACTATAATTCCACATAATGACAACAAATAGTATTGGTCTCAAACCCTAATCTTATCTCATTAAACATAAGCCAAAAACTGCACCATCTAGATTTATTGGTTTGTTGTTAGTTTTGTTGTTGGCTGGCTAGTTCACTAATCTTATTATAGCACACAGCAAAATTACACTACAGCAACTGAGTAACTCCAGGCTAAGAATTTTTTAAGCTGGTTTACTTTGAGTCAAACACATTAATTAATTTGAAACCTCAAATTTACGTATGCTTTGTGCAACTGCTGTTTATGCATCACTGCATTAAACAGAATGTACCACCGGGAAAAATGCAAAACATCAATGGATGGATGGATTCACACAAGACTCAAGAGCACATGGCATATCCTCACCATCAGAGTCAAGCTGGTCTGCGTTCGGTGTCAGTCTACAGTTGTCCTTGTCGTCAGGGATACCATCATCATCATCATCATAGTCACATGCGTCTCCTTTGCCGTCCTTGTCATGGTCAGCCTGGTTGGCGTTGGCCACATAGGGACAGTTGTCCAGGTTGTTCTGGTGGCCGTCTTCATCAATGTCCTGGTTATTGTCACATTGATCTCCAACCAGGTCATTGTCTACATCAGTCTGTTGCACAGACACAGACAGAGGAAAGATAACGGCATTAACACTTGCTGTAGCTTGTGGTACGTGCCATTATATGCAGTCAGTGTGGTTCAATACCTGGTCCGGGTTGTGTAGCAGTGGACAGTTGTCACACTGGTCACCAACTCCATCCATGTCAGTGTCCTTCTGGTCAGTGTTGTACACATAGGGGCAGTTGTCGTTCTCATTCAGGATTTCTGAGGAAAAAGGGCAGTTGATGACATACTTCTGAGAATTTCAGTGGAAAATTTGGCACTTTTCATGTGAATGTCCCCAATATAGAGCGTCTTGAGGAATGTATTGCTTCAACTGACTAGACTTATCATCAACATTGACTGGACAGCCACGTAAAAAGTGACAAATTTTCTCTTTAAGGTACAAAAATAATAACTAGCTGACTGATTGCAGTATTTTATCTGTTTAGACTTGGTTATTTTACCATCTCCATCAATGTCCACTGCACAGGCATCCCCTTCTCCATTGTTGTCGGTGTCTATTTGAGCAGGGTTGTGCTCATAGGGACAGTTGTCGCACCGGTCGCCAACTTCATCCTTGTCGAAGTCAAACTGCCGAGGGTTGTAAAGGAGGGGACAGTTGTCCTGTGGTGGAAAGAATATGGTTGTTAAAGACTTCTTTGATTATCATGAATCTGTTTGAATAAAAAGTGTCCTTGTGTTGAAATCTGTCTTACCCTCTCATCAAGAATTCCATCATTGTCATCGTCTTTGTCACAAGCATCACCTTGACCGTCTTTGTCAAAGTCTTCTTGTCCAGAGTTGGGAAGGTTAGGGCAGTTATCCTGAAATAGTAGCAGGAAGTTCAGATGTTTTAGAGATACCATAGTTCAGAATCACTGCAGGATAGGTTACATGAAATAAGGTGAAGAAGGACGATGAAATACCTTCTTGCAGTGATAAGTGGCGTTGGCACCACACACAAGGTTCTGATTGGGCCAGCCATCCAAGTCTGAGTCTTCTCCACAAATGAAGCCATCTCCAGCATAACCGGTCCTGCACTCACACTTGTACATGGGGTCACTGAAGTGGCTGATGTAGATGCATTCAGCATATTTGTGACAGTTGTGGGTCCTGTCTTTGCAGGGGTTCTCTGGCTCGCACACCTAAAGAAAAAAAACAGGGCAGGTAGAACTGTACTGTGAGATTTACCACTGACTACATCCAAGATCAAGGGCACGCCGCATGATCTGCCAGAAAAAGAAGAAAGATTACACTCTTTGCCCTAACTGTCAGTCTTTTTACATGGTTTCCTTTTTGTTGTCACCTTCTGATGACATCTCCAAGTCAAGAGTACTTATTTTACCACCATTCCCTGGAGGGCCATTGCAAAATGAAATGTTGGGGCACTTCTGGGCACAGTTGAAATCCCATTTAATGTATCATACATCTCACTACGGCCCACTGTTGCCCCTTAACTGCAACACAAGGTATTCACAGCTGCCACTCATTAACAGAGGATGAACATAACTGCAGTTTGGATGCCACTCCATGAGCTCATAGAGCAGAAAAGTGACAGCATGAACAGGCCTTTGATCAAAACTGTGAAATGGAGCCCCCTTAATGCCAACGATGAGACAATTCCCCTTTTCCCAAATCAATTAGTGAAATTGGGGCATCATATCAAAGACAAGCAGCTGTAGAGGCCACAGAGTGACACATGGTCCACAGGGGATGTTATGCAAGTGTCAGTCAGAGTGGCACAGCAAGTTTCTCAGTTTCTCCCCAGGGAGTCTGAGAATTTTAGCGTCACAGGGGAGCAGAAAAGTGTCCTACAATAAAGCAGTTAATATGACATGTGTGAAAATGACCTGTTATACAGCTAAAATGTCGCAAGGGTCATGACAGGAATAGAAAGTGGAAACACTGAGCTGTTTCAAAGATCTATATTGTGTTGCTCCAACAAAGACTAATTTCATCTGAGATTAGTTCTAATCAGAGATGAACAAAACTATATTTAAACTGAGTAAATTCAGAGATAAAATTTAGCAGGGCTCTGTTGCACAATTAAAAAACAATCTCAGTTTAGTAAATCCAAGATTAATCAATTATAAAGTTAAGGTGATGTTGAGATAAAATAAATATATGCATAAAAACGCATTTGAGTGCTGTTGAAACCAAGTAAGTATGAAACAGGGGCTCCGTACTTTTGAATAAAACTTTACATTCTTTGCTAGCTAGCTAAAAAGTGATAGTGTTTGCTGGCTAGATAAAAACAACAACAACAAAACAAAACATTTTTTTATATTGTTTGCTAGCAAGCTAAAAAGAAAAAAATGTTATATTGTTTGATAACTAGCTGAAAAGCAAAAAATGAAAAAGAGGAAAAAATTTATTGTTTGCTAGCACAACAAAACAAAACAAAACAAAAAAGTCACATTGTTTGCTAGCTAGCAAAAAAGTTAAGAAATGTTGCTAACTAAGATATTGGTTAGCCTGGCCTAGTCATGATGCCTCAGCAGATAATTATTTTGCTCAGTCCTTGTGAGAATTAACAATTAACTTTAATCTAGATTTAGAGTGAAAACAAACCTAAAGTTAAAAGAGATAAAGAAGTTTAAAGAGATTTGAAAAATGAATCATTGTTGGTGCAACACAGCCCTAGAGGGTAAAGTTAAGAAAAAGCTTCACATCATTGCTTGAATAAAAGCACTGATCCATTAAACATCTACATTAAAAATGCAGCATAAAGAACTGTTTCAACCTGCCTCTGATCTTAAAATGAAGGAACCAGAGATCTGTAACACATGTTTGTTGTCAGTTGCCCAGCTCTCTTCCTTCTCCCTCTGCATGCTGATAGGTCAAGGTGAGTCTAATTCCTATATGCTGGCCCAAGGCTTCCCCTCGAACACTGTTTAAACATTCTCACTGCAAGAATGAAGCTTATAAATCACCAGCTGCTGCTTCCATCATTCATAAATTTGGATCTGACATACAAAAATCCACACAACTGCTTGAAAATTTGCCTGGAGCTAAAGGCCCATATTGTGTACCTTCTGTTACCACATTTTATTCTCACTTCTCCAGAAGCTACAGTACATCTGTTTGAAAGGCATCCAATCAGTAGTCTGTTTTTGCCACTGGATGATAATAACTTTAACTCACCTGTTTGTTCTTCTTGGCAGCTTCCACACCCATACCGTAAGGTTGGTTTCCCTTGTAGCGCTTCGGACAGGGCAGGCAGTGGAAACCTGGATCGGTGTTGACGCAGCGCTGCGTTCCGCTCACTTTGTAGCAAACATCAGACACCATGTCACACTAGGAGGGGGGAAAGGGAAGCATCAGTAACATGCACACAAATAATTACATGAGTTAAGTCTTAAATACACGTCTGGTTTATGCACATAAGAAAAACAGGAACTTTTACCTCATTAATGTCTTCACAGTGGGTGCCATTTCCACGGAAACCAGCAGGGCATGGGCCACACTCCCAGGATCCATCTGGAGCGCTGTTGCAATCCACTCCACCAAAGCATGGGTTAGACAGACAGCCATCTGCAAGGGATTTAGAGAAGAATGTATACAAACAAGGGAAATTAATTTAGCACTGCTAAACATATCTGTATAGTGCAAATAACTTTAATTTATAATGGCTTTTACCTCAGTGGTGATGCCTCTAAATATAGCCCCACCAACAAGGGCATACTCCACCCAAATTACAAAACATGTTTTCTTTTGTTGTATGAAACCATGCAGAAAGTTTTGGTTTTATTCTTTTTGGATTTTTGCCTCCACCCTGATACAATAGAGGCAAATAGTAGATATTTTTGGATTTAGTTTTTGAGGCTCACAGCATTGAGAAATTAGGTTAAAATATTAATCTCTTTCCAGTGATGAGTAAATGAGAAAATCCTTTTTTTTTTCTCTAGAATTTGGTTGAACCAACTCTTTAAAGCCTGTACTCAGTCAAAAATATGTAGTAGCTCCAGGGAGCTTTGGAGAAGAGAGTCTGGGGCAGACTGGAGCTTCTGGAGGAATAAACACCAGAGTCACTGGATTCTGCTCTGATCCGGGGCAGTTTAGCTGCAGGAGGGAAGCTCTGAATTTACTTTTCAAATTTTTCTGGGCTAAAAAATTCATCTTCACACAGCAAAGGGCTGCAAGCTGGAATTGAACCCACAGACGATGCTGAGGACTCAGCCACCAACTGGTGGTACCGGGGTGCTAGAGAAATGTACTTTAACATAACTTCATGAATGTACAGAGGGGAGAGAGGAACAACTAGAGAGACTGAAGGGACATAACAGTCACACCAGAAACCAGAGTCTCTGGTGAGTGCTGAGTTCAGTCAGAGGCTGACACACAAACACACACACACAGCTGGTCACTAGCTTATGGCTGGCTGTTTGGGGTGAATAAACACTCTTGCCAGTAATGTGAATAACTACAAAAGTTCATGAAATGATCCAGCTGTGAAATTTGCTTCGCTTTCTGTGTGAACACGCCATAAGAGTCCACAGCCATATTAGCTATGCTGCTTTTTGCGTTTTGCATGCTACTTTGTGCTTTGAGTCTAATGCTACATAGAGAGGGGAGGTCATGCCCCTTCCAGTGCAGCCCATGGGACCTTACTTCAGAAAGAATATGAAAGGTAATCTATGGCGAGAGAAAAATATTCTCTCGTAATTCAAGATTTTTTCACGTGACTACATCCCAGTACAAAACCACACATTGTCATTTCAGTGGCTAACATTAGCTTTTGGAGGGAGAAAGTCATGGCGTCTTATACTTGAACAGTTTTACAACAAATAGTGACTTTCTTGACTTCGTGGCACAATTCATACAGAATCAACAGATTATTTGTCTCTTGCCATTACTGAACATATTTTTTCTGATGGTCCTACGGCGTACTGGCTGTACTGAAACAGACATTTCCATCACAAGATCCTTTTGTGTGCATGGCTATAAACATAATGCAGAGTAACTCACCAATAGGACATTCTTTTTTGTTACAGCTGTCACTGTCGTTGGCCTCCCCGTTACACTTATTGCCGCCGTGCTGGGGTGGAGGGCTGTTGCACTCACGGGTCCGACTTTTGATTCCCCCTCCGCACGTTGCTGAACAGGTTGCCCATGGAGACCAAGGACCCCAACCACCATCAACTAAAAAGATACAGAGAAGGATGTTCAGTAGTTAATCTTTGACTTCCAGCAGTTTATTCCACAAATATTCTAATTCTTTGTTTTTAAATAAAAATATGTCAACACTTAAAGTCTGAAATCCAAAAAGCACCCAGAGAATCAGAAGCTTAGAACTTAATACTACAAGAAAAAACATATTGAGCTGATTTGAGATTACATTTCCTGAAAGACAGAAAGGAGGTCAGTCCAAAACACATGGGGAATGTTGCCTAAGGGGAGCCATGCGGCATGAGGAAGTTTGGTTTTTCGATATGGACGCTGCTGTAACTGAGATGCTCGCAGGCTGAAACACTCACTGGGACATGGATTGGCAGTGCAGCGCTGAGTCTCCCTCCCGCTTCCCTCGCAGTCTTTGCCACCCAGTTGTGGCACGGGAGCGTTGCAGTGTCGTATTCTGGTGATCTGTCCTTCTCCGCAGGTCACTGAGCAGGACGACCATGGCGACCACAAACTCCACCCTCCGTCCTGGCGAACTGGTTATCAAACACATCAGGCAGAGATCACCAAAACACACGTCATGTATTATCCTCTGGATTTCCTCTCATTCAAATGGCTGTAGACATGTATAATTTGCAAAAGTAAAAGAAAAAATAGACACCACATTTTCTACAAGTAAACATGTGATTCTGGCGACAATGGCTCAAAGATGTTCTAAGATGCTTGAGCCAGTATTTATGTCATTGTGGGGAGACTATCCTCCAGCGGTTAGACTGATTCAGTCACTCACACAGATGCAGTGTAATGTTAGGTCCAAGCAATAACACATGCTAATCCTTCAATATATCAAGCACCCGATACATCATTTCAAATCTAGCGCAATCTCCAGACACCCCATCTCATATATAGTAGATCTAATGATCAAATATTTTATATTTTCTGCATGGCAGGCCGTGGTGAGTCATTGCACTGTGGAACACCCTCTCAGCCAGTGATTTATTTGGAATTAACTCGACTGGGCACACCCTGCAACCCGACCATGAGATCCAGCTCTTCACTGGGATTCAGCTTCACTCAGATGGATCCATTTTCAACAGATTTATGGAGGCGTGAACTCACTCTTTTGCACTTTGGAGGATCTCATCTCATATTTAACTCAGTGCTGAGTTTTCCCCCAGTTCCATCATGTGCCTCCCTCCCATAATATGTCATATTGTTGTTTGTTTTAGATTATCGAGTAGTTGTAGCAATGGCAGAGGCATGCTTTGATCAGGATAATATCTCAGCATGAAGGTGGTTACTACTGGCTGCAATATATTTAAAGCTACTAGAAGAGACTTTCCTATTTTGTTGATTTTGGAGGTCTCTGTAGACAAAAGCGGTAGCGTTTCAACCGGAATGACCTCAAAATATAACGTCAAAAAAAAAGTTATCTAAATAAAAATATCCTTCTGTTGTTTTTTTTACTGGGTAATGTACAACTCACTGTAACTCAGCAGAAATTGCTGATCTTCTCGCTGATGTTTCTAAAAACTCCTTGTAGTTGCTTTTAATGAAAACTGACAGGAGATGAACTATTTAAAAAATATTCTCACCACGGCTATCACATTTGCCCAGACTGCACTTGCGGGTCTGGATAGAGGGTCCAGGGCAGGGGTTATTAGTTGCATCACATGACCGACCCCTTTGCTGAGTTCCTGTACCACAGGTGACCGTGCACTCTGTCCACTCCGACCAGGGCGACCAGCCATCATCACCTATAGCTGCAAGAAGTACAAGCACAAAGACAACATTTTGCTTTTTTTTTTTTTTTTGAGAAACACTCCCATATGTACTCAGTGTTAAAGGGACAGTTCACGTCACAATCAAACTGGTGTGTTATTTGTCCATCCAGATTGTTCTGATGTGAGATGCAGTGTTTTGGAGATATCAGCTGTAGTGATGTCTGCTTTCTTTCCAATATAATGGAACTGAATGGCACTTGGCTTGTGGGGCCCAAAGCGCCAAAAAATAAAGAAAAACTCAACGCTAGTGTCTCCTTCCAAAAATCACGACCTGGTTAATAAAGATAATCCACAGACCTTGTCTGTGAGTAGTTTCAGTTAAGAACTAATTTCTTTCTATGATAGAATCTACTGAAACTACTTTCTTTCTACTAGAAGGAAAGTAGTTTCTATATGAAATTGCTCACAAGGTCTGTTAATTATCTTGAGCAACCAGTGGTGTTTCATTTTTCAAATGTATTTTCAGGGGCTTTGAGCACCACAAGTCAAGTGCCATTTAGTTCCATTATGTTCAAGAGGGGGCAGACATCTCAATGGCTGATATTTTCAAAACTCTGCAGCTCACAACAAAACCTTCAACAGTAAATGTATGAATAGCACTACAGGCCTGATTTTGGGATCAACTGTCCCTTTATAACGGAACAGCAAAGCAAGAGATGACAACTGCACTGTTTTTATTCTTTATGTCATCCTGTTTATCACATGACCTCATCTGAAACACCCACAGTAGCCATCCTGAGTGTGTTATATTTTGACCAATAAATATGTGGTTCACTCACAAAGACAATCTGGCTGCAATAGTCCTGTGGTATAAAAATTTAATATGTGTGGAATATTGTTTTTACAGCATATTGAGCCATTAATTTAAAATAGCATGGATGCATAAAACTGCGTGTGTGCTTATAATTGTGTTTATATGCTGGAAGGTTCTGACTACTTACGCAAACACACGGGGCAACACTCGCCGTCGACAAATGAGGGGCTGGCACAGGCCACTGGAGGGCATGTAATCTGGTGACACACGATCTTGGACTCCTGCCATCAGTGAATATCAGAAATATATACATCAGGGTCATTGACATCCACAGTAACATATGTACATATTTCCATATGACTTGGCACTACCTGGCAGGTACATTTGGTGCAGCTGTCCACAACCCAGTCTTCCTTATCGTCAAACAGGCGTCCATCCTGCCAGCACATGTTTTTCTCTTTAGTGTTCCTCATCCTCCCAAGGGCCTCCTTCATGACTGTGTTCTCCTCTGTCTGGACATACAACAACAGACAGATTTGCAGTCAGGAGGGAGATCAGTCTGAAATGATTAGGACACGCTCACGAGAAAGGTGCACCACATTCACACCTGCCGACAAGCCGATTCTTTTAAGAGAGCACGTTAGGTTACTTTTCACCAGGTGCGAAAGAGGAATAGCATTTCCTGCTCCAGTTGAAATACTGTTATTCACTTAAAGGATCAGTGTGTAGGATTTAGTGGTATCAAGCAGCGAGGTTGCAAACACCTCACCTCATCTTCCCCTTCCAAGGGTGAAAAATGCAACAGGCCCTATCTATAGCCAGTGTTTGGTTTGTCCATTATGGGCCACTGTAGAATTATGGTGGTGCAACATGGCAGCCTCTGTGGAAGTCCCACTGCCTCTGTAGATATAAATGGCTCATTCTATGATAATAAAGACACAAAAATTCTTATTTTCAGGTGATTATACACTAATGAAAACATACCTATGATTATTATATTCCATTTCTGCCCTATTCTGTCAATAAATCCCCATAAATCTTACACACCAGAACTTTAAATATTATCTTTCTAGAAAGAAGATTACTTTGAAAACACAACCACGACCATACAAATCATAATAATTAGGGTTAAATGTAGCATCCTGTCATCCATCCAACTTATCCTACCAACAAGTATCCCTGTCCAACTTTCTGACACATTATATCCCTTTGCGACATCTTTCTTTCAAAATCAGAGCCTCTTATTATTGTTATTTAAAGCTACTACAAGGAGTTTTTAAGGAGTTTTGGTTATGAAACAGTCTCAGTTTATCAGTGATCCCTCTATATAACCTACAACAAGACCATCTGCGAGAAGATTGGCTATTTCCATATAGTTATTCACAGGTTGGATTCTCCTTGAAATCAGATGAAATGAGCCTGTGATGCATTTTCACAGGTAAAGTTCCAGTGAGCATGTTGGCCAGTTAAAAAGGAGAAGATTTTTATTTAGATCATTTTACTGTGCCATTGTAGTTATTACAGTGGAAACATTACTGCTTTTGTCTCCAGTGTCCTCTAAAACCAACAAAATATGAAAATTCCTTGTAGTAGCTTTAACTGGCCAGAAAGAAGAAAGACTAGTCTCTAAGTAGACTCAAAAAAGTGCACCTTCACAAAAAGCTGCTCCATCGCATTAACGAGAATACTTGTTAATTTTCAAATGTGTTTCCCATTACTGCAAATTGCAAACACTAAATTTCTTTATATCTCTAATGTTTCTAGGAAAACGGCCCATTGAAAAGTGCTGCTTAGTTATGCACATTGTAACCTCCAACCCAATTGGAGACTTGGGGATCTCTGGCTGGACTCCTGAACACTTGGGAACTGTCAGTCGATAAACTACTGCCAAAGATTTGTGTGTATGCGTGTGTGTGTGTGTGTCTTCCCATTTGGAAAAGGAGGCAACAGCAGTGTGCAGCACTAGAATCTAAGACACCACTCGGTCTGGAAGAGCCTCAGGGACCCTTCTCATCCCAGCCGTTTTTTTTTTTTTTCCCAAGGTTCATGCCCAGACTCTCTTATTGCTGGGAGCCTCCCAGAGGAAACACATGGCTGTTTAAACACAGCCAGACATTAGACTGGACCCCATCGCTGCCAGGGGAACACTTCCTATATCCACATGTAACATGTCATAAAATCTGTCTGACTCACGCTGCCACAGATAGCAGGAGTCAAACGGGTTCAGCCATCACAGGCGACTCTATAAACAGCCCTGTGGCTACTTACTGTTTGCTTTCAAACCAATGTAGGTTACCTAGTAACCTAATTTAAACCTCTTACCTCCTGGCTGCAGCGCTGAGGATTGAATCATTTATTTTCCTAAAATGTCAATTTTCTCTAAAATGTTGATTTTCTTCCCTCACACAGAGACAGATTTTAGTGATTTCACATTCATCACTGAAATTGGGCTGTAAAATAGAGCGAAACAGGCAGCTGCTTGCCTAAAACAAACACAAGTCAGGATTGTGTTGATTTACACTATGTCACCTCTACTACTTACCACTTTTTGCAGGCCATCAATAAGGTTACTGACAACAACACGCAGGCCCTTGAGCTCCTGGAACATGGTGCTGAGTTCCTCGCAGGAGCGTTCGCACATATCTGCGCCCATGTCGTCTGTTTTCTGACCGATAATGTTTGTAGTGATGGAGGGACTCACATCCACAATTTCTGTGCTCTCGCTCACAATATTGGCGTCATCTGAAGGGGCAAAAAAAGAGACAAGAGGGTGAATGCGCAAGCAAGTAAATGAATGAGCAACACAGACGGGTGATGGAAAACATATTGGACAGATATTATGATTGAAACACAAGGAGTCTGATTTCCTGTTTTCCTGTAGTCGGCCAAGAGATCACAACAATGTGGTGATTACAATGTTTATTGTGTTCCTAAAAACAGATGTGCAGTCAGCGGTGTTTGATTTGGAAAACGTATCTGTTTGAAATGGTGACGGTAAATCTTTCCAGCAGAGATGACAGCAGGGTTGGCTGTGGGAAGACGGGAGGGGATGGCATTGTGGAGTTCAAAAAACAGAAATCTGGGTGTTCCTCGCATGAAACAACACTGCTGTCATAAATTTCCACGACCTTTCAGATAAGTGGACACTTCCAACATGAAGTTAACAGACTGGAGTGACCACACAGACAGATTTACAAGAAGCCTGTGAAGCTCATGGCCTTGTCCTTACAGCTGATCAGGCATTAGAGACATCCTCATCTGGATGTCAGTGCAACAGAATCCAAAGTGTGTGAAAATCTCTCGTGTGGCAGCATTTAGCATTCATTACTAATACTGAGGGGAAACTCCTTCACTGCATAATGTGAAAGGGAATGAAATCTTAAACTACAAGGTTGTTGGAAGGGAAAATTGAGGCTAAATTTTGAGTCTTGCACAATCTGCAAATCTGGAGCAGGAAGTCCACCTCAGACTAACAAGTCTGCCAGCTGTGATCTTTATACAACAAACACGCAAATCCCAGAGCAGGACAGGGCATCTTGTGTGGGATGGAGTTTGCATTAAACCACATGAAACTATTACTACCTATCCCTTAAATTCCCTCTCAGCTTGTACCTTAAACGACTGGACTTCATGAATTAAGGCTGCACAATATACCAATTTTATAACGATATCGTAATATGAAACTAGAAACTTGTGATATTGATATTTTGGATATCATTATATCGTTGTCTTTTCCTGGTTTAACCTCTTGAGCACTACATTTTTATTTTAAAGGGAGAATTCAGATTATTTGAATTGGAGAGGCAGTAGGAGCACAGGTGTGGATAGCTAAGCAAAGTACTGCTGTGGACGGGGTCAGCAGCAAAACATAGAACGGCCACAAAAAAAATCTATACCATTTTATGTGTATGCTATATTTAGAACATTCTCATCACTTTACCTTTTTCTGACAGCAAACCACTGTTATAAAAGACAAATATTGCTCTCTCCAAAGCAGCCAAACTCAACTGACAAAAACAGTCATTTTACCACGTAAAAGATGGGAATCACTGCCCCGATCGATTAATTTGTTTATGTTATTGTGTGACTTTGGTGAATCTGAACTGACCCTTTACAACACAGAAGTTACACAATAACCCAAACAAACTAACCAACAGCAGACCAGCAATTCCCTTGTTCTGTGAGGTAAAATTACTGTTTTTGTCAACGGAGTCTGGTAGCTTTGGAGAGAGCAATATTTGGCTTCTTTAACAGCAGTTTCCTGTCAAAAAAGGCTATCTGACAGCAAGGTAAAGCGGTGAATACCCTGAGCCTGTCCACAGCAGCACATTGGTTAGCTTTTTGCACATGTATTCTTACTGCTTTCTTAAAAAAATATTTGATATTTTCTGTATCACCCAGGCCATGTTTGCAGTATTTGAGAATTTACGGTATGTCATTTTAGAGAAAATGTATATATTGAAATATATATCAGATATCACAGGATAGCATAAAAATACTGAGGTATTATAAATATAAATATTGGGGTTTCTGCCTGTTAAAAGGAAGTTTTATTCTCTCCACGGTCGCCTCCAGTGCTTGCTCTTGGTGGGAACAATTGAGTTTATAAGGAGTATGGTCTAGATCTGCTCTGTTTGAGATAACTTTGTTATGAAGTGGTGTTACACATATAAAATTGACTTGAATTATTATTTATAAGCCATTTTCCTCAGCAATATTATGAATGTTTGATGCTGAAAACAAACACACAAGACACATATCAAAGCTCCATGGAATGCCTGTTTGTCATTCAGCCAAAGCACAGCACATATCTGCAACTGCTTTGGATCTTGCTATGTAAATTGGTGAAGATTAATAGCAGGCTGGGGACTCTAAATCAAAAAGTCGTCCAAATTGCCCAATGATGTCTCGCTGTAGCCAGTGCTGTGTTTTCTTTCCTTCTCAGTCTGCTGGATTCATTCAAATCTCAGGAGGGGCCTCACGCTGCGTGTGTGCGTGTGAACGCGCGCTAGCTCGTCTGTGAAAGCATTTACACATTCTTCTCTTTCTGATAGACGGTCTCTGTTTTCTCAAAGCAGATTAGAGGAAAGGATTAAAAAATAAGAGCAAAAAAGCTCGGGTGGTTTTAATGCTGCTCATTAATGTCCAACATGACAGTTTTTATGAGCGTGGGTTGTGCGGGTTTATGAGTGACTTTTGGCATTATGTTTGCTACCAGTGCAGAACCTTGACTGGTACCAGCCAGCATGCAGAAAACTTGCAGGCCTTGGTGACATTTGTAAAGCAAATAAACTCACTCAGCTGGAATTCAACACTGCTTGTGGCAGCAGAGATGCAACAACCTCTCAATCACAACCAAATACACACACCGCATATGGATTTGCTTTGTCACAGTGAACCAGATCTGGTGACCCTTTAGCTTTGCGGTAAAGGATGATCATCTACATATTTACTCAGATATCTGTATCTTTTTGGCTGCAGCCGCTCTTCGTGTGAGCCCTGCTGAGGACCATGAGGTACTATTCCTCATGTGAGCAAAGCCTCAGCTGAGAAAAGCAACCCAATCAGCCAATTCATGACTTCATTGTGTGTGTGTGTGTGTGTGTGTGTGTGTGCAGCTGGAAGTGGAAGCTCCACACTCTGCAGTATAGCATTCACTTTCTCTTTTCTATTTTCTTTCCCAGGGCATTATCCCGAGTCCACTGCCAATGGAAATAAATGTAAGCATCTGTATCTCCTTTTGTTCACCACGCACACAGCTCGACCCCAAGCCACCGCGTTGACACGACTGTTTCCGTAAACATGAAGTAATGATGGGAGATCTTGCCACATATCAAATCTGCAAGCTTTTTGACCCACTTAAAAAAAAAAAAAGAAAAAGAAAAAAAAAGGAACAACCAAAAGAGTTAAAGTCAAACAAAGGGAGTCAACTGAGAACGCTAAACTGTTTGGTCTGGAAAGTTGCTGTGGTTGATGCTTAACAAAACACAGATACCATGCTTGGGAAGATCGCATGTGAAGGAGTTTCCCAATCACATCTGCAAGGTATCGGGCTTGAAACAGTTTGCAAATATAATTATTTTGACTCATCATTTGGATAATGAAAATCACACAAATACAAATGGCTCCGACTAAGGGAGCACGGTGGGAACTTTAGGCTGAGTGCTGGTGTAAAGCTACTACAAGGAAAACAGTGGTAGTGTTTCCACTGTAATAACCACAAAATTTAACATCAAAAATCAAAAAAATAAAAATAAAAAATCTCTCATACTTCTTTTTAACTGGCTAGCGGACTACTCGCTGTAACTGTGCCTGGAAAAATGTAAACATAGACTTGTGGCATTTACTTTCAAGCAGAATCCGACCCGGTGACAGACATTAAGAATAACTACAGAGCAGACAGAAAGTAGTTCTGACATGAAACTGCTCAAAACAAGGTCTGTTGATTATCCCGAGGAATCTGGTCATGATTTTTGGAAAAGGACACTGGTTTTTAATTTTTCAAATGTATTTTTTGGTGCTTTGAGCACCACAAGCTACTTAGTGCCATTTAATCCCATTGTGTTGGAGAAAAGGCAGACATCTCTGCGGCCTATATCTCCAAAACTCTGCAGCTCACACCAAAAAAAATTTGCATGGATAAATACCACTACAGGCCAGGGGAAAAATATGCATTTTTGATTTTGGCGTGAACTGTCCCTTTAAACTCCTTGTAGTAACTTTAAACACATTTCAACACAGAAAAAATCCACTCTCACCTGGTTTAGTGACCTCACAGTCTCTGCTCAGCAGGACGTCTTCCACTGTGGTGTCAAAGATGAAACGCACATTCTGCAGAAGGCCCTGTTTGGCAGGAGAAGATGAGTCTCGATTACTGTGGTTACAGTCTCGGTTACATTTTTTGGCTACTCAGAAGTGACACACATGCATTTTGTCAAGCATGCATTCACAGCACATTCAAACTCGGGCATGTAAGTTCCCTTTTGACCTCTTCACACACATTCACACACATTTTTACACACAAGGGGCAATTTGGAGTCTAAATTTAGAGTCTTTTCCACACAGAGACGAGGGCAACCCAGAGCCACACTGCCTCACTTTAAAGAGGGACTATGTTAGTCTTTACTCCTGGAAATTTAGTTTAAACCACAATTTTCTTTATTTTAACTAACAATTGTAGGCTGCTGGAAAAATCACACAGGGACTGAAGTAGAAAACAACTAAAGCTCCCTGATCCTGGGAAATCCCATTGTAGCTACCAAAAAGCTCTAGTTTCCGTCTTACCCTGAAGTGGTTCTCCCGGATTGATCCCTTCGCCACATACATGCGGCTTCCTTCAGCCTGCAGGTGCTCGTAGAAAGGCTCATCCAGGATGAAGCTGTCTATCAGGCTGCAGCCCACAAACAGGTTTGCATTCTCCCCATGAACATGAAGTGTGATATTCTTCCACTGCGAGTCAGACAGGTCCACATCCTCGAATGAAACCACGTTCTGTGAGCCGTCCACCCAGTATACCAGGTCCAGAGAGTTGGCCCGTCCGTTGGACACAACCTCAAACTGGCGCTGGCCATCAGAGCCCTCCAAACCAATCAGGGTGCCCCGAGAGGCGCGGTCCTGGCGTATGCTGGCCACAAATATAAAGCCCTCATTGTTTTGGATCTGTCGTAGGATTTGTTTTAGAATGGGGGGGCTCACTGGGGGCAGGTGGTCAAAGCGGATGAAGCGGTAGGCAGGGGCGTCTGAGTTTTGACCCCTGAACTGCTTGGCCCCCAGAGTCCTGCGTGTGATGTGGCTGATTGCAAACAAGTCAAATGACGTCTCGTCCTCCTGCTCACCATCTACAAGTCAGACAAAAGGAGATGCAAAGAGAAGTTAGAGGAAAAATTCAAACGCCCTTTTTGAAAACATAATAGCCATTTTAAATACAAAAGAACAAGGGCAAATGTTTAGTCTCACTTTCACATTTTAAACCTAAAGGGACAGTTCACCCCCAAATCAAAAATTCAGATTTTTCCTTTTACCTGTTATCCATCTATATTGGTGGCTTTGGTGTGAGCTGCTGAGTTTTGGAGATATCGGCCATAGAGGTGTCTGCCTTCTCTCCAACATAACAGGTTGTGGTGCTCAAACCACTAAAAATAAATCTTAAAAAATTCCAACACCCGTGTCTCTTTCCAGAAATCATGACCTGGTCACCCAAGATAATGCACCGTTGTTGTGAGCAGTTTCACATAGGAACAATTTTCTTTCTAGTAGAAAGAAGAAGTTCTGGTAGATTCTAAAATTGCTAAATGAAAATGCTCACAACCAGGCCATGATTTCTGGAAAGAGACACAGATGTTGAAATTTTTTTTTTGGCAATATGAACACCACAAGCTGAGTTCCATTTAATCCCATTATATTGGAGAGAAGGCAGACATCTCTACAGCGATATTGCCCAAAAATCTGCAGCCCACACCAAAACAATCTGGACATAAAAATATCACAACAGGTAAGTTAAAAATGATGTATTTTTGATTTTGGGTTGAACTGTGCCTTTAAACTTCTCTGGAATGGATGATTGCACCTCAAGTTATTGGGGCTTCTAGCACTGAGATAGTTTTCACATTTATTATTATTGTTATTATTATTATTATTATTATTGTTATTATTATTATTATTATTATTATTATTATTATCATTATCATTATTATTAATATTATGATAATGATCATTATCATTATGATTGTCATTATTATTATTATTATTATTATTATTATTATTATTATTATTATCATTTTTATTATTTAGAACTATGGTAAGGTAAAAGTTTTCCACTTACCTTCGGTTATCGCGTGGAGGGAATGAAATGATAAGAGCAGCAAGAAGAGACTTCTCCTGAGTATCATATCTCCTTCAAAGAAACAACAGAAATACTTCTTATTAGTTTTTAAGTCGCTCTTGTCTTTATTCGAGATACTGGGTCAAATGTTGAGTTTGCACTTGAGCCTCTCAGTTAGCCAGTGAATAACTCGGGGGGGAAAAGAAAAGCAAGAAGGAGAAGAAGACAGAAAATAAAGAAATTCCTGCCATACAGCTATAATAGACTGCTTACGGCATCATATTTTCAGCCTGTTGACAAAAATCGTTTCCAGCTTTTCTGGTTTATCTTTTATCGCTTTTAGTCAGCAGGTGATGAGTGACGTTAATTGCTTTGTCTCGTCTCTCCACACAAAAAAATAAACGACAAACAGGTTATCGTGTCGTCCATGTCACTTACCTGACGAGTGCAACTTTTATTTTTTAAATTCAGTCAGATATCCGTCAACAAGAAAATAAAAAAAAGATTGAAATCTGGAAAGAAAGCAACTTATTTGATGGTTTGAGCCGACGATTAAATGAATGAGAAGTGGTATCTCCTGTAAACCCCGTGCGTAAAAAGCGTAAAGTCCACTTTGGTTCACTACATCCACAGCCTGGAGGACTGGAGGCGCAACAGTGACTGAGGCACCGACCTCCCTCCTCCTTATATAGAGGCTCGCAGAGAGCCTGTCAATCAAAAAATCTTTGGGGTTTGAACAGTTTGAGGACGGTTGTTAAGAGACAGAGTTACATAATTATCTTCCGATGGCGTAATTTTTCTTATCCGTGCTCACACACGGAGGCTGGTGACCCCTCCTTTCCTCCCCCTCTCACCGTGATGCCCACCATCCCCTCCTCCCCATCAAACCCACCTTCCCTCTGTGTCTGCAGCTCATTCACGTTCACTGAGGGAGAGAGATGGAGGGAGGTGGGCTGTTCTCCTCCGGAGGGACAAAGTTATGGCAATAAAGACACTAAGCTATGTTCAGTGGCTGCAGCAGTAGAAAGTGAATTTCATAAATATGTTGCTATACAACTAATAATAATGAAATTCAGCACTTTGTGGGGTAGTAAACCGCTTTGATGTCTGAATATTACAGGTGATTTATTTAAAAAGAAATAGCTTTCCCCCCATATTTTTATGTACGTCATTTCTTTTGCATAAACAATAAAATAGATTATATAAAAAATATACGCAATGCAACGTATGCAAATAAAGGATAAATAAAAAGTGGAACAAAAAGAAGGAAAGGGAAAAAATAATGTCAATAAACCACAAAACATGCCAGGGGAGTTTTAACTGGTTATGAAGCAGTCTCAGTTTAATACTGATGCCTCTGTATGACCTACATAAGCAAATGAGATCATCATAGGACTGACTGGTTCTACATATTTCTTTTTACTGGCTGCCACCAGGTTGGATTCTCCTTGAAATCAGATTAAATGAGTCTGTGTTTACATTTTCCCAGCCGAAGTTACAGTGAGTGGTGCATTAGTCTGTTAAAAAGAAGCAAGAGGACACTTTTAGTTTGATCATTTTATTTTTGAAATGATATTTTACACTACGCATTAACAGCAAAATATGAAAGTCCCTTGTTGTTGCTTTAAAAAGAAATAACTTTTTTCACCCATATCTTTATTTATGTAATTTCTTTTTCATAAACAAGAATTCGGACATTACAGATACTATCTAAATATACAAATATGCAAATAAAGGGTAAATGTAAAGGTGAACAAAAATAAGAAAAAGGAAAAAACAAACAAACAAAAAACAATAATATAACACAAATCATGTCAGGGGTCAACATAAGATTAAAAACAAACAAACAACCACAGTGAAAACTGGGCATTGATTCACAGT
>JAJHUR010092683.1:10228-21923 GCA_027495735.1 Lutjanus campechanus
CAAATTGCTGAGATTGAGAAGCAGACAAAAGAGCAGTCGCAGCTCACGGCAACACAGACCCGAACTGTCAACAAGCACGGTGACGAAATCATCACCTCAACCACCTCCAACTACGAGACCCAGACCTTCTCCTCCAAAACTGAATGGAGAGTCAGGTGTGCTGACTTTTTGACTTAACACTTCACTCAAATATGAGTTAAAGATTTGTTTTTACAATTCACGAAATATAACTATCTTAGTTTGTCGTAGTAAGTGAATAATTTGGTAGTCACAATTTTTAGTTTCTGTCTAAGTTGGCTTTAATGTTCCTTGTTCTTCATCTTCTTCAGGGCCATATCTGCTGCCAACCTCCATCTCCGAACCAACCACATCTACGTGTCATCTGATGACATCAAGGAGACAGGATACACCTACATCCTGCCCAAGAACGTCCTCAAGAAGTTCATCTGCATCTCAGATCTACGAGCACAGGTATGTAGAAGATTCATAGTACCATGGTTCATAGACAAACTGTTTTTGATTTGTAAATGAAAAATACTATATTAACTCCGTACCCTTGACATCCCTCATCACTTCTATGCAGAATAAAGAACCAAACTGCACCTGTAGATACCAAGCAGGTTCCTGGCAACTAATTTCCCTGTCAATTAAAAGGACATTTTAATCTAGACTAGTCGACTAGTCCTACAGTAGGAAAAGACAAGCTCAAATTGAACACAGTTTATTAATCAGTAAGCTTAAACGTCTGAAAAATAGTGGGTGTGTTAAGAGCCATTTCAAACTTTGAATTATATTCTTCAATAACCAAATCTTATTTTAAATGCTGCTGAAATTTAGGGCACTTTCCTTTGTGCATTATGAACATAATATTACAATACACGACGAGAACTCACCAAATACATTATCTTTTCAGAACATCTGTGTGTAAACAATAGCAGTGCTAACACTAGCAGTCTGCTCTCCTTGCAGGTTAACATCCTCATATACACTGAGCATAGCTACGCATTACTCCACTCAAGTGGTTAGTTTATTCTGACACAGCCTACAACCTTATTTTCATTTTTTAAATGAAAATACTGCTATTTGAAGATGTCATCTCTCCAACTCATATTTTCCTCCTTCCTGGATTCTAACACCCAGCCATTAGCGCAGGAATGCATTCATAAAGTATTAATAAATAACTGAATATGTCTGGTGCTGACCAGGCAGGGTGGCATCGTTCCACTGACTAATTGCAGACATCCCTTGAAGATACTGACTGTGCACTGTGTTTCAGATTGCAGGCTACCTGTATGGCACCAGCCCACCAGACAACCCCCAGGTGAAGGAGATCCGTTGTATCGTCATGGTGCCACAGTGGGGGACACACCAGACTGTCCACCTGCCCAACCAGCTCCCTGGTCATGAATACCTCAAGGTAAGACACACATGCAGTTTGAGATAATGTCCTAGCAGGTTTTTACCCATTTCTGAGGGATGCTTGTTAGTTGTTCTGACTAGTTTGTAACAGTAAGTATTTTTTTTCCAAGCATTTAACTTTTTTCCTTCTTTAAACAGGAAATGGAGCCCCTCGGCTGGATCCATACTCAGCCTAATGAGTCGCCTCAGCTGTCCCCGCAGGATGTCACCACCCATGCCAAGATCATGGCTGACAATCCCTCTTGGGATGGAGAAAAGACCATCATCATCACCTGCAGGTATGTTCAGAACAGTAGTAATACTACATAACAAGTAGAAAATTATTCTGGAAAAAAATGTTTTTGCTACAGGAAAAAAAACAAAAAAAACACAAGCATATTTTAAAAATGCCATGTGTTGCATTTAATAACAACATAGTAAGGTGATGGTTGTCAGTTGAATGTTAAATGAATTTATTTTGCCTCTGCTCTTTAGCTTCACTCCAGGCTCGTGCACGCTTACAGCCTACAAACTAACACCCAGCGGCTACGAGTGGGGTCGGCAGAACACCGACAAGGGCAACAACCCTAAAGGCTACCTGCCATCCCACTATGAAAGGGTGCAGATGCTGCTCTCTGACCGCTTCCTGGGCTTCTTCATGGTGCCTGGACAGGTGTCCTGGAACTACAACTTCATGGGTCAGTAGCTGTAGTTTTCATTCTTATAGATAGATGAGCTGTATTTTATACTTTTATTTGATGAACTTTGAGTCATGCTTTTGAACTTTTATGTTTTTATAAGATGCAGTTTTGTTTTTATACTTTTATTTGATTAACTAAATGATTCTGCTATAAGAGATTGAATCTGTCTGTCATATCTTCAATAAGGCTTTGCTTTCTTTTTGTGACAGAAATAGGTGCCATATATTGATATTCCCACTCTGTCCCTGTGTCAGTTTGATTGATTTTACTGTCCAGCTCTAGTTCACAGTTCAATACACAGTATCTTGTTATTTAAATCTTATAAACAATGTGCCTATCAAAAGGATAGTTTGGAATGTTTTAAGTGGGGTTGTATGAAGTACTTATACATAGTCAGTGTATTACTCTACAATGGAGGAAGGTAAGAAATAACTACATGTATGGACAAAGTGAGCAACAAAACATATTTTATCCAATTAAAAAGTACTTAAAAAAAAATCAGAAATATCCCTTTAAGGCAAGACTGTCATACTTAAGTCATGCATGGTATAGTGCCCAACCCACTGACAGTGAGGTGTAGAATACATATGGGATTGCCCAAATAGGTTGGCTTGAATAACCATTTTGTTCACTCGTCTTGCTACAGGTGTGCGCCATGACCCCAACATGAAGTACGACCTGCAGCTGGCCAACCCCAAGGAGTTCTACCATGAAGTCCACCGGCCGTCGCACTTCCTAAACTTCGCCTCACTGCAGGAGGGTGAGATCTATAACGCAGACCGTGAGGACATGTACGCCTGAGAGCAGACGTTTTGTAGATATGTCTGCAAGAATCATGTGGAGCCTGTCCAGAACAGCCCTGCCCTTGTAATATTTCTATTGAACACATGTAACTGTGATGTCTGGAAATTTTTATGTAAAGGCTTGAGGACATTTTAGGACGTGTTAATTTTTTTGATATTTTCTACAAATGTTTTTTGTTCCCCCCCACTCTGTCTCCTCCTTTATTAAAGTAATGCTTCTTCTTCTACAGCTAAGCTTATGTGCAGTTGTGTGTAGTTTTCAGTACACAATATTTCAGTGTAATATTTGATGAATGACATTGTTTTAGAAGGCGTGAAGACGGACTTCCCCTTAGCCCTTTGAGAAATGAAATTGAAAGTTGTATTTTCATGCCAGTTACTGTGTTGTACTATACATCCTGTGACATTGTAGCTTGGGTTTAAATAAAGATCACCTTTTTTATAAACATTTTTCATGTAATATTCTGTTATTCTTGCAGTTTAATAAAACTGTACATCTGTTACCCACAAGAGAATCACTTAAACTCTAAAATCCAGCCAGCCGATGCCTTAAAATGTCTTAAATACGACTCTTGCAGGTCTTAAAATGGATTTGATTTTAACATTACTGTCATAAAGTTTGATTTAACTTTAGTCTTACTTTTAAATGTGTTTTGGTTATTGATCATGCTGTAAATGCTACAAAGTGAATCCAACATTGAACTAATAACCAGAAAAGCAAACTTGCATGTACTTTTTTGCCACCATGGGTATGAAATAGATCTTAAATTTCATTAACAATGGACTTAACATGTCTTAAATTTGACTTGAAACCTGTAGAAACCCAGTTTTAGCATATCTGTTCATTTTGACTGTTGAGGGGAACTTTTTTTTTGGCTTGCTTCCCTATTTGGAGAGGTCAGCACAGCCCCCAGTAAATCACCCAGCTTGCTTTGGTTCCTGCTCAAGCACACTTTGCTGCAGTTTGTCCTGTTTCTGCCTCACGTAACTGCTTTTATTTTAATAATGTGATTGACATTTATTGGACAGTTAAAGGTCAGGATTTCAGACCGCAGAGCTACAGAGGAAATTCAATGTTCACGCTCTGGTGCATGCATCAGTATGCTCGACCTGGCAGGCGAGTTTCTGCATGTAGTGTGTGTGTGTGTGTGTGTATGCTCGAATTACATTGGTCGGGAAAGTGGGAGGATCTTGTAGAGTACACTGCATGACTTTACTGTCCTGGACCGTCCAGCATTGCATACACTACAGTGTGTAGCTGAGTACTCGATGTCCTTGTATCTTTTTTTTTTGGTAGGCTGTGTTAATGTGACCGCACCGTGAAGATGTATGACGTGTTGTTGCAACAGGAGCAGGTCATGTTCAGGCGTGTCTGCGGCGCGGGCTCAACAATGCACGCACCTTAAACTTTACACCAGCACCAGTTTGCTGTTTTCACTTTTATAATCATATTGTTTTATAGCTGACTGTCGGTTTCGATTGCTGAAACAGAGCATGTGAAGCGAGCTGCCGGGACTTACAGACATGGAGGAACCTGAAGCAGCACATCCAGACACCAACAGACAGCAACAGACAGAGGGCTGTTTTGACAGGACGTTCTCGGCTCTGACTGTGGATGATGTGTATGAAATAGCCAAACTGATCGGCACCGAGGTGGAGAAACTTATCGACGGCTGTGGTAAAGAGAGCGTCGTGGGTCTGGTGCCGAAGATAGTTAAAGTGTTGGAGCTGCTGGAGAGCTTCGCGTCGAGGAACAACGCTCACAAACTGAGGGAAGAGGAGCTGCTCAAGACCTTCGAGACCATACAGCTGCAGCAGCACAAGAAACGCGTGGGGAAGGAGAGCGACGAGGGAAACGATAAAAATGAAATACGGGTGAGAGACATGGCAGCGTTTAATCCTCTCAGTGTTTTGTCAACAATATACTAACGGCGCCAGTGCTCTTTACACACTCTGTGTGTTATCCCTGCGAGATAACTGTTAACAGTGCTTCACTTCAGCAGCACTGTGTCTGCTGTATTCAGTGTCGTGACAAACATCCAACCAACGTAACGAACGTTGGTTGACAGGCAGGCCAGAGGAGCCTAGTAACATGGCTACAATACATGGCCGACGCCTTCCAAATGTAGCAAAAACATTATACAGAGGGCTTGTCTAGAACTTATTAAGTCAGTAGGAAAACTTGAAATATAGTATGATATAAACTCTATTAGCTAACGTTACTGTGGCTGTCAGTTACTGACTAATTGATATCAGCCCGCCAGCGTAAACCTGAAATACTAGCCCTGCCGCCCTATGTTGTCAAGGCAACCGCGGCATGATAGTTTAGCTAACGGGGTGCTGTAGTTCACTCAGCGGTTAACAGTGGGGATAATTAACATTTACCATTTAAATTACTTTACATTTTGTTTTACTGCAAATAGGTTACCATTGTCGTGTACAGGACCATGTTAGCTAGGTAATGCGACACAGTAGCTAGCATTAGTAGAAAAATGCATAATTTCTTCTAGCCAAAGTTAGGTATTAACTACATTAGCTAAAAAGAAGCTAGCTAGCTAACTACTCAACGACTCTGCAAGACAGGTATTAGCCAGTTAACTAAGCAGCACATTAGCAGAACTAGCGCACATGCGCCAACCGTGCACACAGCCTGTTGCGGTCGGTCCTGCTCGTTTTTCTATCTTTTTCCAACTTTTAGTATTCTTCTTTATCATATTTGTTTGTATGTTCATGTTAACAAATTATTTGAGTTGCGCCCTCTCTAAACATATTGCTGAAGAGAGTTCTAATTAGTCTGTTCAACAATTAAGCTACCCCCGGTTTTGATTCTGTACCCTAAATTCACTTGGCAAAATCATTTTACCCCCAAATCAAAAATACATATGGGATGTTTCAACTTAACTGCTAAATCGAAAATCGATTGAAAAGAGCATTTTAAAGACGACACAGTGTAGCTTATTGGCAGTTATATATACTTTGTACCATATAGACTTTATTTATGAAGAAGAATTTGAACATGTGAATGACAGTTGTCAGGTCATTAACCCTTTACAAATCAAGACTCGATGACCGCACAATGGCAAAGTTTAAATAAATCAAAAAATTGAATTGAATCTTGACCTTGAAATCTTAAAGTCATATTGAATCATAGATTATGAATCGATTATTAAATTAGCTATTTTTATAATCAGTTGTTTTGAGTAGTATTATTTTTGTTTAAAAAGGTCAAAATCCTTTGATTTCTGCTTCCCTAATGTGAATATTTTATGGGTTCTTTACTCCTCAGTGTCAGTAAGTGGAATATCTTTGGGTTGTGGGGAAAACAAGACAATTGAGGACCTCATTCTGTGCTTTGGGAAACACTGATTGACATTTTTCACCATTTTCTGAAATTTTATGGACCAAACAACTATTGATCGTTTAATCAAGAAACTAATTGGTCAAGTACTCGATTATGAAAACACTTGTCTTTCACAGCCCTAGTCATTTGGCGAGTTCATGTAGAGATGTTTGCCATCTCTCGAATATAATGGAATGACACTTGGGTTGTTACCCAAAGTGCCAAAAAACGCATAAAAAACCCCCCCCTCTAAAACAATGTCTCTTATCTATGTTAAGTGATTTCTACTAACAGAAAAATGTTCCATGTGTTGAGTGCTGACAGAAAGTAAACAGGGCGTTGCTGCTGATGCAGCTGCAGGAGGAGGATAGGTCACTCGGTGCTTCAATTCCAGCTCTTGTGTGGAGCAGTTAGTCCTGCTGTGATAAGTCATACAAAGTTTGTGGAGCTAAATAGAGCCAAACTGTTGTGTCTCTGTCTAAGTTACAGCCACACTTTAGATGATCGTGGTGAGCCTTGCTCTCTGCAGCTTGTTCTGGGTTGAATCCACGCTCTGACTGGGCACAGCAGTTCATAACAATGCATCGACGTACGATATGCAAATCGATGTATTTGCGTAATCAATTATGCCGATTATGTCGGCGAAGTGCTCCAGCCCTGGTTGGAACCAATTTCATGCAGGAGCTACTTTCTTTGTACCATAGAAAGAAAAGTAATTCCTACGTGAAACTGCTCACAACAAGGTCCGTGGATTATCTTTGATAACCAGGTCATTTCTGGAAAGAGAAATAGCTGTTGAGTTTTCCAGATGTATTTTTTTTTGTGCCGTCAAGCTACATTATATTATATATATATAAGAGAAGGTAGACATCTTTATGGCTGATATCTCCAAAACTCAGCAACTCACACCAAAATTATCTAGATGGACAAATAGCATACAGGTAAGCAGAAAAATATGTATTTTTCATTTTGGAGAGGACTCTCCCTTTAAGTATCAAAGTTCAGATATAACACTAAAGCAGACTCTTCTTTAATAATTATAAATGTAGATGTTCAATAATAATAATAATAATAATAGTTATTATAGTAGTAATAGTAGTAGTAATAAATAGCACTTGTTGATTATAGTTAGTATGGCATGGCATCAACAATTTTCAGAGCTTGTTGAATGCTGTACATTAAACTATCAACAGGGGAAAGTGGGCCACTGGGCCCCAGGGCAGGTTCGCTGTGTAGGGTAAGTGGCTTGTTGCAAGTCAGAAACAACAACAACAAAACAGAAACTTTGAGTGGAAATATGCACTCTAACACATGAAATAGGGGTTAATAGGGCACCAGCAGCTCAATTTCGATTTGACTCAAGCAGGTTAATCTGGCCATGTGTGCGTTCCATGTAGCCTAATATGTAAAACCTCTTTTTCTAAAGTAAGCAGCCATATGGGTGTAAATATAGCTTACTATTTTCTCCCTTAGTTGTATGTAAATAAAAGTGTGACGTGTCGCAAAATAATCAGAAGACAGTGAGATGCTGCTGTGACATGATGACAGTGCAGTCAGAGGGAAGTTTGTGTTGTACTTCCACAGCAAGAGCCTGCCATTATAGTACATATGTTAAGGTTTATTAACACAACAAAGAACTTCATTGTTGTGAGACTGTGACAACCAATCTTTCAAATGGTTTAATAAAAGCAAAAGCAATTTTCTGTTTTTAAAAAGACTTTTGATCATACTACTTTAGTCTTAACAAAGTATTTGTTTTATGCTGTTTGACCTACATTGTTGCCTGTTCTATATCATGTAAAAACTCTTGTTTGTGCTTATCCACCAGCGTGTCTAACCCTTTACACTAATCCATAATAACAATGCACTGCAATCAAGGCAGCATTATTTTTCATAGTTGTTGAGAAAGTAATTGTAGAGGTGTGGTGTGATGTCTTGGAACCATTCCAACGAAACATCTGTAAGGACTTAACAACAGAGTGACACACCCGCTTGGACCCGGCCTGTTCTGCAGAAGCTAAATGCTTACATGCTCAGGAGGTTTTAGCAGAAAGTTTTGTATCCTATCCCTGACGTCATGGTTTTACAGTCTGTCCTCTGTCCTCTCAAGCAGGAGCTGCAGCAGAAGGAGCAGCAGTGGAGACAGAGGTGTGAGGAGCTGCAGGTCCAGGTGCAGCAGCTCCAAGAGGACAGGGAGGAGCTGCAGAGCAGGCTTAAGGGCAGCCATGCACAGGAAGGTATGTCCCAAGATTCTGAAGTTAAATGCGAAATATGCGAAGGGTCGTTCTGGGCTGTGTCCATTAAATTCATCAGTTCCAAAAGATTTAGTCATTCCAAAAGCACCCCGTCACTGTTCTGTATTATGTATTGTTGATAGTACTCATGTGACAGTTTAAATCCCACTCCCAAAAGTGAGATTTTAACAGAGGAATTTGTCATGAAGGCTGAGGGAATCATGGGGATTTTTTCCATCTGTGAGAGCTGGGTGGACAATATAAACTGGAAATGTGTGGCCTACACATTTTGTATTCTTAGGCTGGCTCTAAACCCCCAGCATGAGTTATGAAACATAAAACAAATAAATGTGGATGTCAAAAAGACACTAGCATTATTTATACCTTATTGCGTCCAGAATCGCTGTAAACAGCAGGCCAAGTATTTTTTCCAAACAGAATTGGATCTGAATTTGGTGTGAATGCCCTGATGATTCCTTTTCTTTAAATAAGCAAATCAACCTCAAGATCATTTGGTTATGTAGTTTCCTACTCCTGAATGCAAATGTATGTCGCAGTACTGTCTATGAAAATGCTTCTCCACCAACTACAGAACAGCTTCAAAGCAGTGGGTTAACAGTCACACATACTGAGCCTGCAGGAAGCAGTCAGACTGGTCGTTGCAATGTTTATAGTGCAGTTATTTTTGAAGCAGCAGAAGTTCTTACAGATAGGAGAGGACTCAGGGGAGGGCTGCGTTAACCCTGCAATCATAAAGATGATACACTGACAAAAAAATAAATAAATAAAAATTGTGTTTTTTTCTTTAATGACAAAATTACTGTATTTTCACAATGCTTTGTTGGTACAGATAATTTACATTTGACATCTACTTAATCTTCTACTCTACTTCCTCTACTTAATCAAGATGTTTATTGTCACACTGGTGACACAAGTACAACTGTGTGAAAAACTTTGGTTGTGATGCTCCATTACAAAATGAAAGTAAATTAAGAAATAAAAGACAGTAGAATAATAATACAAAATAAAATGTGGATTTAGAAAGTAAAATATACAATAATAAAATAACCTGCTGTTACCTAACTGAAGTCGGCACCAAAGAACATAAAGGGACAGTGCACGCCAAAGTCAAAAATACATATTTTTCTCCTGGCCTGAACTGCTGTTTATCCATCTCGATAATTTTGGTGTGAGTTACTGAGTTTCGGAGATAGCTGCTTTAGAGAGGTCTGCTTTCTCTCCAATATTATGGAACTAAATGGCACCCAACTTGTGATGCTCAAAGCACCAAAAAAATACATTTGAAAATTCAAAACCAGTGTCTCTCTCCAAAAATTATGACCTAGTTTCTCAAGATAAACCACAGACCTTGTTGTGAGCAGTTTCATGTAGGAACTACTGCCTTCTACGGTCGAATCTACAGGAACTACTTTATTTTCTGCTAGAAAGTGGAGAGTAGAGAGTAGTTCCTGCACGAAACTGGTCACAACACTCTGTCTTTTTTGGTGCTTTAAGCACCACAAGCCCAGTGTGATTTAGGTCCATTATATTGGAGAGAAGACAGGCATCTCTATGAACGATATCTCCAAATTTCTGCAAATCACACCAAAATTATCTAGATGGATCAATTGCACACCTTGGGGTGAACTCTCCCTCTAAAACTAACTAAATAACCTAAAAACTAGCCTAAAAGAACATCAAACTAACCTTAATAAAACTTAAAACCGAACCTAAACTAACCTAAAATCTGCTGAGCTTCCAGCATGTCACCCTCTCTTTGGCAACATCTTTGTAGTTATAATTGGTTGTAGAAAGTGAAACAGAAAAGATATCATCTCTCTTGCATTCACTGATACATTTCTGTGAGCCAGCGGGGTGGAGTCGCTTTGCCGACTCTTGTTTTCTTGTACTGACAGGAAAAACATACCGTCTTAATCCTTTAGTGATTTATTTGACAAGAGGCCATATGGCAGGTGAATGTGATCATTAATTTTATATGACTGCTGTCTGGCTCCCGTGCTTAACTCAGCTGAGGTAAAGTTTAAAAAGGCTGATGATTATTTCAGTTTAAGGTTTTGCACCAGTTTGTCTAAAACATCTTTCCATGAACGATATCTAACTGTAGCCGTGTGATAGCTTTGGTTTTATTTGCTCAGGTTTTGAGATATCCACAGAGAGATAGATTTCTCCCTCCGCTCCAATACAATAGAGGTGAATGGAATGTTATTTGTGGTATGTGTGGTATGCATTAAACATATATCTGAGAAACTCAACAGTGAAATGTCTTTCCTGACATTGTCTCAGTTGACAGAGTTCAGCTGGGAGTGAAAATGAAAGGAAGCTCTTGTTGCTGGTCATTGCACTGCATCTCAATTTATTATATTCTTTATCAGCCTTCACGGTTAGCTGAACCCAAGATGCTTTGTTAAATTGGTGGCAGCAGTGTTTCTGTTCTGAGGGCCGCTGTTAATGTGCTTCTTTCAATGATGCTGTTGTTATTTGTACTATTGTCTTCATGAATTCCTCAATGTAGCTAACCTGCCAACTTTGCATAATCCCCCTCCCCCACTAAACAATGATATCATCATTAATCATGATTTTTGACAGTGAACGTCATCATATGCCAATTTGTTTGACGTTGCTCAACCCTTTAATATAATAGCATAATAATGCAAGTATTGTTTTGTTTTTTTGGCTTCATGTTGGCTAAAATGTCAGTGACATTCTTGTTTAAAAGGACATTTAACCCCAAAATCAAAAATACATATTTTTCCTCTGGCCTTTAGTGCTATTTATCCATCTATACCCAACTACTCAAAATAATCAGCATACCTTGTTGTGAGCAGTTTCATGTAGGAACTACTTTCTTTTTTCAGAATCTACCAGAACTACTTTCTTTCCAATGGAAAACTGCATGAAACTGCTCACAACAAGGCCTGAAGTATTTTGAGTAACTGGGTCATGACTTTTGGAAAGAGTCACTGGTTTTCAATTTATCAGTTTTTCATTTTCTTTTCTTTTTTTTTTTGTGCTTTGAGCACCACAAGCCAAGTGTCATCTAATTCCATTATATTGGAGAAAAAGCAGACATCTCTACAGCAGATATCTCCAAAGCTCTGCAACTCGGGCCAACAACATTTAGATGGATGAATAGCACTACAGACCAGGGCAAAAATATGTACTTTTGATTTTGGGATGAACTGTCCACATGTTTGAAAC
>JAJHUR010092684.1:0-11491 GCA_027495735.1 Lutjanus campechanus
TATTCAGACTTACAGATGTCAGACTTTAATAGCGACTTTGCAGGAAGTTGTTGGTGACAACAGGTTTTTATACAGACTGATCCTGACCTTCTTTATTAACTGATTGAAGCTCTTGTTGAATTTGAACTTTATTCAGCAGAATTTCAAACCTCAGTGATGTCAGATTGGAGTCGGATCACAGACAGACTGCTTCGGTTGGTATTTCCTCCATTTTGTTCATTATATGTGAGTGTTTCTGTGTCACTGAGCTGCTGGTGGAGGCCGTAATTCTGCCGTGTTTTCCCTCCGCCTGTCCGTCAACGGCACACACACACACACACACACACACACACACACACACACCCACAGAGCCTGTCGGGTGTATTGCCCCGGTCATGATTTTTGCAAATGAAGCTTGGCTGCAAATCACGGCGGCTCGGCCTGAATCAGCAGCTCTTTCATAAACGCTGATTTCCACACGCTGCATGTTCTCACAGATCTGACAGAGCGCTCTGCACAGTCAGGAGCGACTCAGAGTTCGTCTGCTGTGAGTAAAGACAGCTGCACATAAATACAGACTTGGCAACTAATAGCCAAGCTATATATATAGGCCTATATATATATATATACTGTATATATATGAACCAGTGGCTGCATTTCTATGGCAACAGCAGTGGTTTTTTTGTTTGTTTTTGACCCCATAAACTACAGTTTCTCCCACGTTACCCCCTAAAGAGAAGCAACACGACACCAGATATTTAAAACCCTGTTTCTGTGCTTTATTTCAGGTTTCATCTTCTGGCTGAACATTTATATCCTGAGCCCGTTTTAAATTATACAGTTTTGTACTTCACAATCAATCTTTTTTTTCTCCAACACTTTCTTCAATCTTTCCTTGAGCACGTGTACAATTTTAACAGTTCCAATGATGACATTAAAGTACTGTTAAAGATAACACAGGACTTGTAGATAATAGTGGAAAATTATACATTATATTTTTATCAAAGGATAATCACAGAGTAACGGATAGAGTGCTGAAGTCAAAACCTCAATTAATATGTAGACAGACTCTGCTGTAGTTTAATTTTATACTGTAAGTGCTCCATTTCAGGTTTTCAGCCATACAGATGAACAGAGTGAGTTGGGACATATAGAGATCATACGCATTTTTGGACCAGACGAACGATCATAGTTCTTAGAAGGCTGTTTTAAGAGGCTTTTTCAGTGTAGGTCCTCTCCCAGCACAAGAGGAACTTCTGAGGGACATAAGTGCATTGTGATTTTTTTAAACTATTGAACATGAGAGCTCCCTACAAGTGACACAAAAACACCTTGATGGCCCCCTGGTGGCTGGCTGCAGTACAAGTCATGAATCCTGTCTGGCCAGTGTTAACAGGTAGGGCATGGGTCAAACTAAAACATCAAAATACGTGTCAATAAATGTTTCACAAAGATGGTTTCTGTCATTTTAGGTAGTTCTTATCACGACGATGTTTGTGCAATTTATTATTTTTTTTCATCAGTTTGGTTTAATTGGTTATTTGATGATGAAGATTGACAGCTGATCTCTGCTTGTGACTCAGTTGACTGTCAAGTGCAGCTCCGACTCTGATCACTACTGCACAGTCTGTGGCTCCAAATGACGTCACCATGGAGCTCAAGATGGCGGCGCTCACAACCGGAATATTTTGGCTTCATTTTTGTACACTGGGAAGAAGTGGAGACGCAGCATCCATCTTAATTTATGTCAGTGGGTCCATACAATACCAGAAAACTGGAAACCACTTTTTTCAGTAACTCTTGTAAAATGTTTGCCATGTAAACAACAGCTTGTAACCAAGTAGCAACTCCTGGTAGTGAAAAATTAAGCCAACGCAGATGTGCCAAAAAAAAAAAACTGCAGTTCCTTAAATGACCACTTGAAGCTGGTTCCATGATCAGTCACCATAGAGCCCCATATTAAAAGTCCACCTGTTAAAACATGTAATACACGTCAGGGTCCCGATAGCTCAGTTAGCAGAACGTGAGGCCCATGAGCTGAGGTTGTGTCCTCTGTATGTTGCAGTCCAGGGTTCGACTTTGACCTGCAGCTCTTTGGCTGTGTGTCTTCCCCTCGCTTTCTCTCCCTCCTTTCTCATCCATCTTCAGCCATCCTGTCCAATAAAGACAAAAAAGCCCCAAAAATACTTGGAAGAAAAACAAAGAAAGAAACATGTTCATAGTCTGTTACAAAAAAAACGATGTGGGGCTCTACAATTTATTTCCCTGCTCGTGACAACTGTATGAGGGCTGAATTTCTTAGATAACTCACCCATTTAAATTACATTAGGCTTAAAGTGATGCATATGTGAGGGCGTGGCCACTTTGAGTGACAGGTGGGTGCCATCACAGGTGACTGTGTAGTTCGCTGAGCAGCTCCCCACTCGGCAGTTTCTCTCACAGAATCCCCACAACTGTTTGGTTTAAAACTTCCTCATGATGGATGAGTGGTTTGAGAAGTCACTGTAGGAGTTTTTAATCAGGTGTCGCTTATTTTAAAGGACCAGTGTGCCATCTTGTCTCCTCACCCATCTCTTCCAAGTGTGTAGGAGAACCCTACAGTGGCCACAAAACTCAGACACCTTGGAAGGCCGAATCTACAGCCAATGTTTAATTTGTCCATTCTGGGCTACTGTAGAAACAACATGGTGCAACATGGCAGACTCCATGAAAGAGGACTGTCTTCCTCTGTAGATATAAACAACTTATTCTAAGGCAACGAAACCACAGCGATTCTAATTTTCTAGGTTATTATAAACAAAACATGAATATGATACTCCACAGCTGCCAAGAGATCCCCCCAAACCTTACACAGTGTCCTTTAAATAGTCTCTTTTTAAGGTTTTAAGCCAAGTTTTTAATTATCTTACACCTCCAGAAATGCTGCTAATGACATAAATGTATAAAAAAAATTCTGATTTGTTCCTTTTTTCACCTCACAGGAGTTTTTCAGCTGTTTGACTCCACTGCTTTGTGTCACAGCAAGTCTCCACACCAGCTTCACCCGTTAAAAACCTGCTGCTGCATCTCACCGTGCCCGTGGATTAAAGCAATCGTGCTTGCTGATTGGCTGTCTCACCTCGCAGGCTGAAGCGTCTGCTGAGGCCGGCATGTTGTTTCCCTGCAGATCTGCAGCCGAGGAGGAGGAGGAGGAGGAGGAGGAAGAGCGGCACAAGTCTCTCTTCGGGGAAGCTCTTGTCTGTTAATTAGCGGTGAGCAGATGGAAGAAAGTCCACATCTCGCTGGGGATCAATTCTACCCAAGAAGCAGTAACAGCAGCGGCGGCAGCACCCTCGGTTTATTTATTTCTTAGCTCAGCAGTGGCGGGGCAATGTCACCTCCCAAACGTGTGAGGAAGAGGAGGAGGAGAACCCGGGAGAGTTTGGAAGAGAAATCTTAGACACACACAAGACGTGAGGAGCGCCTCGTTTTCAGAGATTTCCTCAGAGACCCTGAAAGAAGCGGCGTTCAGCTGGTGGTTGAGTGTTGAGTTTAGTTACTTATCATTACTTTGTTTACAGCCATCTGTTTACACACACATCCTCCTCATCTTATCTGCTTGTGTCTCCCTGCGCTCTATACGCCGTGAGCCGTAACCCGCCGGCCTCCTGCCAAAACCGAAGCCCCGCCGACAGCTGCGGCAACGGCGGCGGCTGCTGATTTCCTTTCCGCCGGCACATAAAGCCGAATTTGCTGCAAACAGAATGTGACTTTGTGGAGGCTTTTGTGGAGACATCTGCTGAATCACCATCCCATTCAGCCGCTGTTTTCACTCTATTTAGCAATTTACCCACACAGTAACTGCAGAGGTGTCGAGAGTAGGATGAATATTCAGCTGGTTCAGGGGTGAAATTTAATGTGGGGCAAACCCTAACCCTGAAAATCTACTTTTTGTTTCCCATATGTTTTAACAACAAGGTTTGGAAATATTCAAATTTTTCTTTTTGTAATCAAATTGCTCGAACAGATGCAAACCAGCACTGAAAGCATCGACTAACAAGTAACGTGTGTTTATCACAGCTTGATATATCGTCTTCCTCTGTGCCACAGAGCTCCATCATTGTCCAAAAACTATTAAAAACACATCAGTGAGCCACACTGGCTGAGATGTTCCTTCATTAAGATAAGATAAAATGAACTTTATTGATCCCACAGCAGGGAAATTCACGTTAAAGCAGCTCAAAAGAGTAGAAGAGGTAAAAAAACAAAAGCGATAAATACAAAACTGATAAAATAAAAATATAAAGAAATAAAAAAAAAAAGCAAAGTATTAAATTTAACAAACCATGCAGCTTTCACTTATACAGATCTATGGAGATGTTTGGATATATACACAGATATATGGGTATATATGGATAAATGCGGGATAATTACACATATAAATATATATATGGCACAGAGGATGATTTAACAGGAGAAAATGTAAAATGTACAATATATTGCACAGGGTAATGTAAGGCTGCACAATTAATAGCAATATTATTAAAATTGCAGTACATCCAAGTGCAATATCCAAATAGCAAAATCAGAACCAATTTGCAATTTATTGAAAATGGAAAAATGAGTGACATAACAGCATTATAATGAGGTACTGCAGTGCTGCAGAGATGTTCTGGACTAAAAATCTTGTTGTCCAGACACATGAGAACATGTTTGTTTGGTTCAGACCTCAACAAATATCACATCCTCACAATTTAAATTTTTATTTTCCACAAAAAATAAAAATCATTATACAAAAATGATCATTCCCATGAATTGTATTGCATATTACAATTTCAGTCAGAATAATAATGACGTTCTCAACAAACCGTGCAGCCTTAGGGTAACATGTAGCCTACATGCATTTAGAAAATAAGAGTTAATGAGGATATATAATGCCATGTAATATGTATAAATATTAGTAAACAATATGCGACCTGAGACAGAAAATAGTGCAAATAAGCTGTATGTTGAATGTTGTAAGTGATAAGTGATGTAACAGACACATAACAGTGCTACATTAAGGCGTTAAATGGTGTTAAAGAGTCTGATGGCTGTTGGGATGGAGGACCTGCAGTCGCGCTCCGTCTGGCACTGTGGGTGCAGCAGTCTGCTGCTGAAGGAGCTTTTAAAGGGATCGTTCACCCAAAAATGAAGATTCAGTCATTATCTACCCAGTCTCATGCTGATTGAGGGTCGGGTTTATTTTGTTAGTCTGCAGAGAGTGAATAGATTATGACTGAATTTTCATTTTTGGGTGAACTATCCCTTAAAGCGCACCTACAGTCTCATACAGGGGGTGAGGGGTGTTGTCCATGACTGATTTCAGCTTAGCATCCTCCTCTCACCCACCTCCTCGATGGGATCCAGAGGGCAGCCCATGAACACACACAGTAGTTTATTTTGACTAAATCCTGCGTTCACCAACCTGCTGCACCAAATGTGGATTAATCCGCCACTGAAAATAGTCCCAAACAATTTCCTGCTGTTTTTAAAGTTCAATGTCTTCAGTAGAGTAAGACAGTCAGAGGACATGGAGAGACAAACCGACAGCTTGCTGGTTGGTTCATGGGATCAACTGAAAATAACAAATGTAAAAAAATAATCAAGCTGTCATTTATCAAATATTTTCTAACAGTGTCTGCTTATTATACAGCTGTCAGAATACAGATGACATGAAAAAACATTCTTCACACACACACACCAGTTTCATAAACTGATCTAAGGCTCGTCTATTACAACTGTTGCCAAGGGCACAGATCTCATTACAAGTTCGAGGGGAACAGTGATGTTCCTGAATCGCTGTTTCTATTTTGGGAACCATTTGTGCTTATTAGGTGGCCCTTGACAACAAGCTGAGAGGAGTAAATCATTTTTAGCTTCACTTCCTATGTTACCTTATGCTGTTTCGAGGTTCATTATTAGATGGTAGGTCAGCTCAATTTATGTAAGTTACAAACGCTGTAACAAGAATATTGTCATTGTTGATTAACAAATATTCAGTTTACTGTCACAGATGATCCAAGAAACCAGAAACTATTCACATTTAAGAAGCTAAAAGAGAGTTTTGATTTGTGTGTGTGTGTTAAAAATGACTGAAACTGATTAATTTGTTATAAAAATAGTTGATTAATGCAATAATAATTTCATAATTGATTAATTTTTGCAGCTCTGGTTAAACAGCTTCTGCTCCTGTTGGTCTTTGGAGTGGACAGGCTGTTAAACCAGACTCCATCCTAAAATCAAGTGTTTGATGGTCGGACTGTATTTTTCACAGTAAAAACTTCAGTTACAGAATCACTAAGACTATTTTCTGATTCACTTCAATCTACAGGTCATTTACTCAGTAACGTCATTAACTAACCTGACGTTCATGTATTGACTCACCATTTTCAACCTGCAGCCACAGGTTTCTTCTTTTATTTTCCTTTGCTAATTGGGGGAAGTTAAAAAATAATAAACAGGTCTTTCAGTTTGGTGCAGGTACTTGTTCTGAGCCTCACTGAGAAACATAAAAGGAGGGAACATAAACAAAACCTTCAGAAAGTGTTTGTGTGAATTATTTCAGAAGTAAAGCCAGCTTCTATTTCAATTACATAGAAATAATTTATTTGGAGGACGATGTGATGTTTTTGAGAAGTTGTCCTTCTCAGGAGCTGCGCACTGAGACTGCTGGCACACACTCACAGCAATCGATTCAGGAAGAGTCAGCATGGGAATCTTCTGCCCCGAGTTCTGCCTGTCAGGAGTCTCCTTGACAGTTGCAACAGCATGGGGGAATTTAATGTTAAACACCGGGATGGTATTCACGGAAAACATTAAAAATATAGAAAAATGAAAATGTTTGTAATGTTAATATATTCAAAAAATAAGCAACAAACATTACAAATGTGAGTTTTGCATTTTACTGTCTGCAAAGTAGCTTCTGCACAACAGAAGCACATGTTCTGTCACAAATGCTGGCCCACTGAGTCGCTTCTTTTGACACATGACACCCAAAGCACAGATACTGGACCCAACAGGTCCCAACACAGGTTCAGACAGGCCATCAGGAGCACGGGGAGAGAGAGTCTGGCCAGCTGATGGCCAAGCCAGTGCGGTATGATCGCTGTCTGTCAGTCACGTGACTGATCACAAGCAGCGTTCAGTCAGTGGGCGACCAGTAAGGAGAGGAGAAGTAGAGCAGGAGAGAGAAAGGTGGAGCTGAGCACATTAAAAAGAGAAAAGCCCTGCAGGAAAGTGCAGCTAAATGCTGTAAAATTACAGATATGTTCACCAACGAGGGACATGGTCAGAGTTAAAAAACAAACATGCTCACAGGGCCGCCGTCAGCATGACTTAATATCACAACCCCCCTACCCGAGTTGATTTATAATCTAATAACTTCCATCAACACTTGTAGGTAAGCAGGAATTGCATCTACATGGTAACAGAGATGGGAAGTAACTAAGTATAAACAGTTACTGTACTTAAGTAGATTTTTCAGGTATCTGTTCTTCAGTATTTATTTTTCTGACAACTTTTTACTTTTACTCCCTTATCTGAACACAAATATCTGTACTTTCTACTCCTTACAATTTCAAGACAGGCTTTTTACTTGAGTTTTAAGGCATTTGAGTGGAATTATTGATTATTTGTGTGTTGCATCACTGTGTGCCACCTTCCCAACATCAAGACTGATTTCAACCTTAATGGGTGGAACAATAACACAGAGAAAAGACAAATCCTTGGTGTATTCGTCAGTGCATATTAAGCACGACAGACTCAACAAAAACTATATAAGAAGATGAAAAAGATGTAACAAGATGAAAGACATAAAAGACAAATCAAGAGGCAAAAGGACATAAGAGAAAAAACCCCAAGGATGATAAAGACGTAACAAGACAAAAAAGACACAGCACAGCAAGACTAATGACAAAATGAAAAGATGCAGCAAGACCAAAGAAAAAAACAGTTTAAAAGATGTAACAAGACAAAAATACACAACAAGACTAAAAAAGATATAAGACAAAAACAGTGTAAAAGACAAGACACAAATAAATGATGCAACAAGACAAAAAACAACGTAACAAGACAAAAAAGTTGTAACAAGATGAAAAAAAGCACACAAAACATGCAACAAAACAGAAAAATGACTTAACAAGACAAAATAATAGGTAAAAGAAAAAAAAAAATGAGACAAAAACCGTATGTATGTAACAAGATGAACACAAAGCACCAAGACAAAAAGAATGAAACAGACAGAGAAAAGGTTCAGTTAGCTTTGAAGAGAAACAGCTGGTAGAAATGTTCTTGCATTTCACACCATATTATAGTGAAGTAGAAGCTCCTTCATAGCCACACGGTGGACCTGAGGACTGGTATTCTTCCACCTCTGCTCAGTCTTTCTGCTCCTTCTTTGACAGCCACGAGTGCTTTCATTTATCCAAGGTTGCAATTTACAACTTGCCTTAATTCCATGTTTGAAGGGAGCAACTCTATCGAAAGCTGAAGAGCAGAGATAATTAAAGGTCACGCGAGGTCACAGAGGAGGGGAGCCTTCAGTATTTCACTTGTGTAGTGGCTAAAAAGCGCACAAAACTTAGGAATGCTTTGTTCATTTAGAGTGTGTGTGTGTGTGTGTGTGTGTGTCGTATGGGGTGGTATATTACATGACCTGATAAATTTGATAATGCTTCAGCTTTCAATAGACTCCCTCCTTTCAAACATGGAGTTAAGGCAAGCTGGAAATTGCATTTGAACTGTGTGTGTGTGTGTGTGTGTGTGTGTGTGTGTGTGTGTATGTGTGTGTGTTCTGACAGTGTGCAAACAGCATGTCAGAATGTCAATGAGAGATTCTGCAATGCTGTTTTCCTGTTAAACTCAGTGTTTTGTGGACTAAAAGAATTAACTCAACCTTCAGTCAGCATGATGGTGAGTAGATAATGACTGAATTTTCATTTTTGGATGAATTATCCCTTTAAAGTCTCGTTGAATGGCAGACCACAGGTAGGTGAATGTAATTGCAAGATATTTCCTGACTATTATTAAATGAACATGTGCAATAAACCAAAAGAGTGAGGTATACGGACATCCCATAATACACCTCTGTTTTGAAATGATAAATAAATAGTCTTACAAGTATGAAATCTGGCAGGGGCAAATATGATTTGGGGGTTTGCTGCCATTATATTAACAAATACAAACCACAATATCCCCAATAACCCCCTTATGGTGAATATCAATGCCTCACTTGTAGATGGAAACTTTCCAAGTTTTTTGAGCCTAATATAACTATTCTGTCATCAAAATGACACTTTCTGTCTTAGAAAATCTTCACGGTACCTAAAATCAGAGAAAACTGAATTTTCCATCTCCAGCCTTCCAGACAGGAGTAAACATATTTCTTGCATCTAACAATTTGGTCGTATCAGCTTGAGGAAGTAAATAACTACTGTTTCTTTACATGCACTCATTATTTTTAACATGTTTTGTAAATTGTTATTATTAGTGATAATCGCCTCCATTTCTTGGGAAAAACGTGATGGGCGCTGCAGACTGGCAGGGAGCAGGTAAATGAATGGGAATTGCAAGATATTTCTAGCCTATTATGATATGAACATGTGCAATAAACCAGTCAATCAATCAATCAATCATACAGGCAACTACATTGAAATCTTATCGTACAACCTGGTTGAAAAATGATAAATGAATTTCTCTGTGTCCTTGTATCTTCCCTGTACACAGGCATAACAAGCTGAATATTCCCGTTTATTACAGTGTCAAAACGACAGTTCTGCAGTACAGCAGGTATTTAAAAACTGTACTGCATCTGGTGACTCTGTGCTCTCAATCACTTCAGAAAACAAACCTGAACTCATCCATGAATAAATCAAAGTTTCTTTATGCAGCTGTTTTCAGTAGAAGGTGCAGGTTTGTGAGAGGTCCACTTCTTTTATTCTCATTGTTCCTGTTGAAGAAGTTTTTAGCGAGGAGAGCGTTCCTGCACCAACGCAACAAGCTAATTGCTCCATCAGTGTGTGTGTGTGTGTGTGTGTGGGTGTGTGTGTGTGTGTGTGATGAGGACTGACAGTGTTTCTTATATGAGGCTGGATACCGACTCACAGTGGTGATCCTGTTGAGCTGATTAGATTTGATTAAAAAACTTTCAGTGATTGTAAAACAGTCAAGGACGGAGACAAAGCTCTGTGGGACAGAAAAGGAAAATGTCACCTGAGCAGCAGATCGTCCGCTGATTGACAGCGACGAGAGACAGGAGAGAGTATTTAAACAAGCCCCCAGGTTAATCAAACTTAAAACTCGGAGCTGAGGTTTGTTTTCTGCTTCCATTACATCGGTGAAAACAGCTGCGTCCATCACCTGAGAGGATTGGTCAAAATTTGATAAGAGGTGGGTTGAGCTTTTCTACTAAATACTAGGGCTGCCACAAACGATTATTTTGATAGTCGACTAATCACCGATTATTTTTTCGATTAGTCGACTAATCGGATCATACATAAATTGAATGTAAAACATTCAGCTTATCGCACCAGCATGAAGCTGCTCTTATATATACATTTTTCGGATCAGCAAAAAGAAAAAAAATGGTGGAATTAGGGTTAAATTATTTTTAAAATGCACTTGGCTTTGATCTGTTTGTAATCATCACCATAGTTATGTAATGTAATGTAATAATAATGATAATAGTAATGGTAATAATCCTCAAACTTATACAGTAGGATACTGTTCTATGTATGTACATACATTAGATCATTATAGACTGCACAGTATAATACACAACTACGCTCTGGCTCAATGTCCCGCCTACAGCACATCTGATTGGTTAGAAGTTACGGGTAACCAATCAGCACAGACACACTGTGTCACAGACAGGGTGAGTCAGAGCTGCACTGCACTGGTAAACAGAGACGAGCTGTGTAGTTAAGACAGCTGATATCTCCAAAGTTTGAATAATTATCACAGTGTTACGATCTCTTTCTTTGACGACAGCATAGTTACATCAGTGAAAAAAGTCACATCGCCTTGATTTCACTCAAGACGATGTGACGGCTTGTTCTCAGAGATGCGCTGAACGCAGCAGCGTGTGTGTTTTCACCACACCTCGGCATTGAGATCTCGGGTATTATAACTTAAATACAAAAGTAACAGTGATAGTAAAACTATTTTGCTCACACGTAGACCGCGGATCACATGCGTGCCGAACCGTGGAAGGCGAACTGTATGACAGATTCACTGCGATCCGTTGCACCACTACTGGTGTCACGTTACAGAAAACACATGAAATATGTGTGCTAAGGGCAGCTAATGAATCAAGTCAACATCGCTAATGTTAACGTTTACAGCTATATGAGTAAGTAGTAAGTTAGCTCTCTGTTTACGCTAACATTAGCAGCTAACTAGCCAGTTACCTTACCGAGACGACAGCCCCTCTTCATCGTTGTCACAAGACACAACGCAGATATTGCATTGCACACTCTTCTCCTTTGTTTTCTTA
>JAJHUR010092686.1:0-13690 GCA_027495735.1 Lutjanus campechanus
TAATTTAAACAAGAACAATTATCCTATTTTGTGCTCTTAGGACATGTTTTTCTTTTTGCTGTGGTATCAAGTCTGGTTTGTTAATATTGCTAATTGTATAAAAGTTAACATTTCTGGTATTGTGACAGCTCTACAAGGTTTTATGGATATTTGTTTTTTTTTTGTTGTTGTTGTTGTTAATCATTCTATTTAGAGAGGAGAACACTGAGTTCAAGTTTTTGCCCTTCAGAAATAACAGAAATAGTTTCAGTGGGCCAAAATCCTGAGCCAAAGACATGGAGGGGGAATGTCAAAGAGAAAAGGGCTTTTTAAGAATACTGCTGACAGGCACGCTTGTTATTTTTCACCGTCATTCATCCCTCACATCAGTCAAATAAGTCAAAGGGCATCACGACAGAAAATCTGACTGGGTTCTGAGGGGATGATGACTCACTGTGTAGTGGTAATTAGCACGGCTATAAAAGCTTCTAATGGCATCAAAATATATAAATATATGTTGAGCAGAATGAATGTTACAGTACAAACAGAGCTGGGCTGTTCAGTGCTGATAACATCTCAGCAGGGTGCACCTCAAACAAAGCAGAGAGTCTTACCTGGCACGCTTTAGCTGTTATATCAGAGGGCGTATCAGGTGAAAACGCAGGTCTGAGGGCAGCTCCGACCTAAACACATACAGAATCGGTACAAAGTTCACTTCCTCAATTCGTTTCACATTTGCAGTGTCATTATTAACCCAGCACGATGCACTTTAATGTGTTTTCGACTCACGTTGGCCTGGTACTGTTCCAGGATAACGTGCCCCGGGAACTCGGGCTCTGGTACGGATGCAAACTTTTTAATGATGTCCTCCAGCGCCTGCAGGCCGGCCATCCTCAGCTGGTTACTGTGGTCAGTGGCCGCCATGAAGGCCATGCGGATGAGGTCAGACAAATGGAGCACTAACTGATCTCCTGGATGGACGGAGATGGGAGGAAAAACAACAAGGACTGTCAGGGCTCAACAGTAAGGTTTTGTTTTTCCTTTGCCCCAGAAATTTACTTGCCCGAGTCAATTTTTACTTGCACCTGTATGAATTATTTTACTAGCAGTTAAAAAATAATAACAAAGACTGAAGTTAACGGTCATATTTAATTTAGGGCTGCAACATCTATAAAATATCCATCCCAGTTTCTGAAAGTCCACGGTGATGTCTTTAAATTTGGTCTAAAACCCCAAAGATATTCAATTTAATATCATAATTTAAAAAAAAAAATCACCATATTTGAAAGGCGGAAAACATTTTCTGACATGTTGCATGAAAACATTTCTCAAAATAATTTAAGAATTTAATTCTTTTTTACCAAGTAAAAAAGTGAGCCGCCAGATTTACTTGCCCAACATGGCATTTTACTTGCTAGCCCCAATCAATATTATTGAGCTGTGACTGTGTGAGAAATAGAAATAAAATAAAAACTGTGAAAAAGTATAATTTATGAAACATTCTGATCATTTTAATATTTGTGAGTCAAAAGGCCTCATGCAAGAAACCATTTACGAACAAATGTGCTTTTATTTTTGCTCGTATCCACAATTTGTTCTTATTTTGTTAGTGCCCACTGATTTCTGGGATTCACTAATGTTTTCTTAATTTTGCTGGAGATCAATTTTAACAAGATAAAAGAAATATATCTAATATTCACAGTCTGCTAATTGTTTGTTCAGTGCAAGGACACACAAGTTTAAAGAATATTAAAATATTTCAAATTACCATTTATAATAGTAATTATTATTTATATAGAATTATTTGTTAGGATCATAATTCAAATATGCATTGTTATATAATGACTAAAATCATATGTGATTAACCTAGGGGGGTGCCTTTAACTGTCAACAAGTCTTACCACATCTATTTCCTGCTTCACAAATTGGCTGCTTTCATCTATTTTATATCATCTTATGTCCGATATTTGAGGGGTTTTAGACTGTTGGTCAGACAAAACAAGTAATTTAAAGACGTCTGTGCAGCCCGTAAACTGACATGATGTAATAAAAAGTCAATCAAGTCAAAAAATATAACTAAAATTCATAATTTAAGAAATAATAGTTTGTTAAACCTTTAAATGAAAACAGAAACAAAGGAAATCTAAATCTTTTCCTTTAAACTCTGATCAGTTGGTAAAAAATAACAAGAAGTGTTTGTGTTCCTTTACCACAAACCGTTTCATTGAAAAAAACTAAATTAACTCTAATTAACAGTAAGTCTTATTCTTTAACTGTCATTCTCTCACTTCAGTAACTTTGCGTCTCTCTGCTGCCACAACACCACAATATGTGGTTTTTCACGACTGCACTTCCTCTGTACTTCTACCCTACTTCTTCTTCTTATAGCATTTTATTTAGCACAACATCTGCACTTATATAGCGTGTAGGGGGCGTTATCTCTGCTAATAACAAACAATTGTATAGTTTATGATCAAGTGGGATTAATCTTTCAGCTCACCTTGGTAAAAGCAGATTTGGATGGTTAAGAATGTTTGGTGCATCTCGAGTTGACTCTTATTGTTTCTCTTCTTTTTAAGAGAAAACATAAGACAGTTTAAGAGAATGTTGCTGCATGAGGCCCAGTATTTATTATTTTCTTTGGTAATCCTTTGATGATGGGCTGTATGTCAGCAAGAAGGTACAATAGTTGCCTCTTTCAAGGTTTCTCTGTTTGCTTTTTTTAACACCCTCCTCTTCGTGAGAATGAATTGAGGATTAAATACAGATGAACATAACAAATTAGTTTTTAACGTTTGAGAGCGTCTCTTTGTTGCAGCGACTCAAAAATTTCACATATCAACCTTGAGACTGCAATTTAATTCAGTTTTAGCTGAAGTGCACCTTTCAGGGGATTAGTTGGTCACACCATCATGAAGACCAACCATCCAGTCAATCCCAGTCACTAAATTTGTCTTAACTGCTTCCAGAGCTGCAAAATCACAACACCGTGCTCTTATTTGTCTAGCCTGTAGGATGCATCCTTAATTCAGAGGAGCTTATATAAATACCAGCTGCTGTATCTGTCACAGTGAAAAAAAAGGAGAAAATCCCTCCCACTTTGGCTTACTCATCTGCAGCTTTGTTCCATCTTGACTTAAAAAAAGCACACGAATGAGCTTTTTTCAGCAGCAGATGCTTGAACTGCCTGGAGGTCGCAAAAAGATGTATGTATATATATATATATATATATATATATATATATATATATATATATACACACAAAAAAAAAGCTAATTTACATTTAATTTTCCAGCAACCACAACAGTCTGTGTTAAACAAACAGCTGGACTATTGGTTCATAGAAAATCAATGAAAGCAACAGCTTAAGAAATTCAATCTGAAGCCCAGACCAGAGATTAAGGTTATTATAGTTACTTAAAACTAAACCAAAAACTAAAAGTAGATGTGAAAAAACATTTACTTAAAGCTACTATGAGGAACTTTAATATTTTGTTGATTTTGGAGGCCCATGTGGACAAAAGCGGTAATGTTCCCACCATAATAACCACAAAATATAACTTCAAAAATAAAATTATCAAGATAAAAATCTCTTCCTGTTTTGACTGGCCACTGTACAGCTCCCTGTAACTTGGCCTGAAATGTAAACACACAAATCAAAACTAAAACTAAAATTGAAACTTTAAAAATAACTATAAAAATTGAACTGAAACGTGAAAACCCACTCTGGAAATTAACAGAAACTAAACTGACTTGAAATAAAATAAAAATAAAACTGAAATAAAAATAAAAACAACTGGAAAATGCAAAACTATAATAACTGGCAGGATACTGGATGGTACCTTTAGGGTTCTTGGCTTGTGCCAAGCGGGCAGCTGCCAGGTCAAAGTGCGCTTTGTCATTCTCACACAGCAGGATGATGCGACACAAGCAGTCCGCCGCGAACACCCGTGTCACCCAGCGCGGCGCCACAGAGGGCTTGGACTTGTCATCCTCGCCCAGGCCTGTGAACATGGTGTCGTCATCCATCTCGTCTTTTTTCTCAGAGTCCTCCTCGTCCTTCTCCACCTCGAACACAACCGCTCCTCCTACGTCTGAAAGGAGACGGACACGTCCACGATTACAAGGATTTAAAAGAGCAGATTCAGTTCACAGTGTCAACTATTGTCTACTTCATTGTTAGCGCTTGTTTGTCCTGTTGCTAGACAGCCTGTAAAGCTCACATTTAAACTGATACTGGGCTACAAATATAAAACTTTCTGAGTGATACTTTGCTTTCGGCTCCAACCTTAATTTCCTTAGAGACAGAAAATGGTAACATGTCACATTTTGTAATTTTGTAGATTTACCTGTAGTTGCTGCCAAGACATCCTTGCAGAGTTTCAGCCAATGAGAGAGCTTTTCCACAGCGAGAGACGACAGCATGTGACCCAGTGTATCGTGGATGTCAGAACACAGCTTCCTGTCTGTCTCCCGATCCAGCATGCCAAACAGAACGCCTTCCAGACCGGTCTCTGTGATGTTCAGGTCTAAACCAGGGACAACCAGGGACACAGTAAGAGTCACAGCGTCTCACTGAGTTATATAAGTACCATATAAGAGGTAGAGAACTAAATACACCTCTGATTTACTATTGTTGTAGTGTTAATCGGTAACTATTTATTCGTTTGCTTTTACTTTTTGTTTTTATTGTCTTTTAAATGCAATTTTAATGTTGTTTAATTTCTTATTTTCAGTGTATTTCTATGCTCCTGTAAAGCACTTTGAGCTGCATTGTGTCTGAATGGTGGTATATAAATAAACTCGCGTTGTGCTGCGTAAACAGAGTGCTCTCGTCAGCTCAACAATTTATACTCACTGATTGTTGTGTCTTTGCTGTCTCCTGCCCTCTTCGCCAGGCTCATGGCGTACTCGCAGACCTCTGCAGCCTCTCGCTGAGCGAGCTGTCTCAGGCAGGCCACGGCAGCACGACGCAGCAGCAGGTGAGAGCTGCACAGGTGCACCTGCATCCCACAGTACAATAAGAAATTAGGATTAAGGTTTAAAGGGATAGTTCGGATTAATTGATGTAGGGTTGTGTGAGGTTCTTATTAATAGTGAGTGTATTATCTACAGCAGATGGCGGTTGACACACCCTCAGTTTAGAGAAGCAGAGAGGAGTACCAGTACAGAAGGGTCAGCAACAAAACCTCAAAAAAAATATCAGCTTAAGTGCACACTATGTTTTCCCAGCTTTACTTTGCCATCAGACAGCCTTTTCAGATAGACAACTGCCGTTAAATGAGCCAGATATTGTTCTCTGCAAACTTAAACTGATTTTTTCAGGTGGACTTTTATTTCAGTGGCTAAAATATGTTTTGCTGCTGACCCTGTCCACAGCAGCTCTTCGCTTAGCTTGCATACTGGTACTTCTCTCTGCTTCTCCAAACTGGGGGTGTGTCGACCTGCATTTCCTGTAGCTTATACACTGACTATCAATAAGTACCTCAAACTATCCATTTGAGACAAACTCTAACTATGGTACTTGTAGTCATCATGTCTTACACAGAGACAGGGCACCAGGCTGGACAGGTTGACGTGACGTGGAGCGAACATGTGCAGCTGCTGCAAGCATGAGATGGCAGCTGCCTGCACAAGGGAGTCAGAGTGGTCCTGCATTATGGCACAACCGACCAGGCAGGACGAGCGGATGGTGGAGATAGTGGCTCCATTACCTAACAAACCAGGTGAAAGACATAGAAAACAGCATTTTTAGCAGTTAGAGGATACACAAGACGTCTTCAAGTCTGCTTCAGTAGCTTGTAGTGAGTTTAAATTGATTACACTGCCACCTCCTGGCTGGGAAACAGTATATTAGAGTTACATGGGTTTTAAATAAATGAAGGTCACAGTCATAGCCACAGTTACCCTGTAATTCTGGTCCCACAGTGGTGATGAGAGCCCCAAGGCAGCGGCCCAAACACTGGTGCACCTCTGTGTGAGACGGGGGCACGGTGAGGAGCAGGGTGAGCACCAGGGACAGCGTCGGCTCCACGTAGCCTCTGTACATGGGGCCGCTGGAATCAACGATCAGAGCCAGAGAGTGCAGAGCCCACGTCTGATAAAGACAAAGGGAGAATATGTGAATTAGTCAACAAGTGTATGAATGATGAAACAAGGATTTGTGTTCTGTGAAATGAAATGAAATAGAAAAATCAACACGTTCATCTGAGTAAACCAAACTATAATCCAGTTTAGATGAAAAAAAACAACAACAAAAAACTCTACCGCTCCTGTTTTCAACTGTGGGTGAATTTTAATATCTATTCCTCCTGAGTAATTTATTGTACCTGGACCTCGTGAGATGAACCGTCCTGGGCCAGAGCCAACAGGATGCTGACGCTGGTTTTTAAGTGCTGCCCTGAGCCAATTCCTCCAACGTATCGATGCAGACAGCCGAGAGCAAGCGAATGGCCCGTCCTTGATACGACATCACGGGCCGACTTCAGTCTGGAAACAGGACGAGAGATATAAATCACAAGATTTAAGCCAAGGATAGAGAGGTGAGCTAGATTCAGTTCAAGATAGATTATCAGGACAATCAAAGACTGAAACATTTATCTTTCTGAAAACATCTCTGACCTACAATAAAATGTTGAATTTGTAACTGATCATAATGGAGCCTTGATCTTAGCAAGAGAAATAAAAGAATGAAGAGAGACTGGAGACAAAAATGGACCCAGATAATACAGATATGAGCTGCTTACTTATCAAAGCTTGTCTGTGCCATTCTGGCGATGAAGGTGGCCTCTCCCACCACCTGAGCCATCCTGCCCAGAGCCTCTCCAGCAGCGCAGCGCAGGATCGGGTTGGGATTGTCCAACGCTCCCATCACCAGGGCCAGGGCCGACTTACGCACCTCCTCAGGACCCAGGGTGCTCTTGTTCTCAGCCAAACCCTTCAGTCAGAGAGGCAGAAAGAGATAAATTACTTCTCTTTTTATATATTTCAAATAATGAAACATGATATTCTTGTCTCGAGGAGATAATGAAGCAAGTTTCCTCACCTTGAGGGCACTAAGCACTGCAGTGAAGATGTTCAGTTGGACCGCCTGCTGTCGAACTCCTTTAGCCTGTTTTATACACTCTGCAAAGTGGTCTAACATCTGCAGCCTGAATATTAAACAAAGTCAGGTAGAATTTATTACAAACAAGTATGCCACAAAGAACTTTACAACAGGACAAGGTTATTATAGCTGGCTAAACCTAAACTAAAACATTTTAATTAAGGATAACTGAAACAATATTGTGACTAAGTTACTAAAATAAAGTAAAATAAAACTGGGATGTCTACATACTGCCCTCACAAATGTTGTGTTTGCCTTCTAATACTTTTTCTGAACTTTTTAAATCTTGCCTCTGACAAAGAGAACAAACAAACGTTGACAAGTTGCAAATAATTATTAATTATTAAAACCACTTGTCAAAATTCCCACAGCGACAACCAAATATCTCACCTGTGTTTGAAGGACACATGGGGGAAAACCACACCGAACAGCGCCACCGAAGCGTCGATGACTGACACACCCAGAGGGAGAGGCCCCGGGATGGCCTCGCCTACAGGGACCCGCAGGTAGATGGAGGACGGATCGTGTTCAAGAGCTCCGCTGCCAGACGCACTGTTGGGCTGCAGCTGTTTAGGAACAAACACAATATTTTTTATTTTCAATACTTGAGTGATACAATATAGAGACTGACAGTTACGACAAAAACATAATGAAAAGTAAGTTTACAACATAATTATCCTATAGTCACTATTTTCCCTATCGGTACTTTCTATTCTTGAGCTGCTGTAACAAGTGAATTTCCCTGGTGTGGAATCGATAAAGTAACATGGATTTAAAGGTATATCTATCCCAGATACATTCTTTATCTCGCCTTGGATTGACACCTATTTCAGACATTAAGAGGAGTATCTAGGGTCATATTTACATGGAACAGCTGTGGTTACATGAAGTCTATGAATAATCTTATATTGGGTTTCACAGGATTTGTTGTAACATGTATTTCTCTTTGCATTAAAATAAAATGTTTTGCCACATCTGATCATCCAGGTGGGAACCAAAATCGTTCCCCCAAGATACCTCACTACCTACAGCAGGAATGTTCACAAACATTTGATCATATTACATAACTCATAATTTTCCTCCTTAAAGAAATAGCTTTAAATAGTATCTTTTCCAATAGATGTACAAGTACAAACCACTCTTAAATATTGGCATGGCTTGGATGTATTCACACAGTAGTATCAACAGTGACCAAGACATCAGATAATATGAATAATGTTGGCGTGTTGTTTTTAACTAATTTACAAAAAATAACGAGAATCCAAACCAACCACACATGCATCTATAGTCATTCTTTTGATATATCGTCATATCATATTTAGGATTTATCATATTATTTATGATTGTACTCACCTGATCCTCTATGGACTTGTGGTCAGTCTCCTGTAGCCACGACCCCATGAGCACACTGTCGTCATAGTGACAGAGAGAGCGCAGCAAAGAGGTGGTGGTGTTGGCCGAGTTGTCGGTCAGAGTGAACTCTGCCACCAGCTCCCTCAGGAGGGCGTTAAAGCTGCCTACAGAAGAAGGTTACAGCTTTTAGAACACCATTAAGGTTCTTAACTTTTGTGGGGAAAAATAAATAAATGCAGAGGTGACGGTGTTACCTTCGTAGGTTTTGGGAGGCAGCAGAGCGAGGATGTCGTACAACCTGAGCCTCACCATCGCTGCACTTGCTTTCAGGTGAGCACCGTGGACCTTAATGATGGCAGGGACACTGGCAGAAAGAGAAAACATCACAATCATATAACAAAAATAAAAGAAATGCAGGAAATAGTTGTTGCAAGTGGCAATGCAGCGGGTTCAAGCCACTGACTGACCTCCTATATCACAGCAACCGAATGCACATCATTTCTGGTGACTGGGCAAAGTTTCATGTTTCAAACTCATTTCAGCTCAAGGCAGTTTGAGTTGTGGCATAAGATAATTACTAATAATAAACTGTCACAAACTCATCAGGGTTCTAACCCTTTGGGCTTGAAGCCTAATAAACTGTCTGTGTGAAATACCACAACAAATTCAAAAACAATTCTGTATCTTTATATTGCCAAAGGACAATCATACTTAAAAGCATCACACTCACTGAGACATCATAGTCATGGCACACTCAATGGGAGTCATCAGTCGACGGATCACATCCTCTGTAAGCAGCTCGGGACAGTGGGCCACGAAGCTGCGCATGGCTGCAGAGGAAAGGAACCAAGTCATGTACAAAACAAGAAATAATTTAGTTCCTGGCCAGAGGATGGGAGGGTGTAACTTAATTTAATTTAAAACAAATTGTTTTCTTTGCACCAATCTTAAAAGCATGTGCATATCATTTGATGAAATCAGAGTAAATACATCAGACAGTTTAAAAAGGTGTACAAAAAATTATTTTTGCAAGGCGCAGAAATGAGGAAGAGGAATGTAAAGCACATCAGTGGTGATATTACTGTTTGAGCTTAAAGTGCTGTTGATTAGTGGACGAATGCAGTGGTTTGTTGTAGGGATGAATGGTGGGAAGGGCAGTGGGTTTACGTGATTGTTTATAAATGCATTGGTATAAGAGGGGTAGGACTGGACATGCATGCTGCTTCTTACCACTCCTTTTCAAACAAATGTTGATTTGTGTTTCTCATCAAAATCAAATCAAATGAAACAGGAACATTGGCCAAAATTGTGTCTGCTAACATAATTGAGCAAGTGCAGGTGTGCAGGGAGGTGTGTTTCTTTACCACACAGAGCTCCAGCTCGGCCCTCCAGGGTGACCTGCCAGGTGAAGGAGTCTCCTCGGGCCTTTTCTGCCTCCAGCTCCTTCTGGGAGCGAGGGAACACGTTCCTCCACAGCAGCAGCATCTTGGGAAGGTGATAGCGCACAAGGGAGGGACCTGCACAGGAAACATGTTGGCAGTGTTGTCAGGAAGAGGAAGACATTGTTCTTGACAAACCAGAGCTGAGAGATAAGAGAAAGAGAGAAAGAGAGAGAGAGATGTCTGGGAAACTCACCCAGAGTCATGAGGGCACCCAGCAGCAGCCATCCAGCCTGTGTGCGCTGCAGGGACAGACGACTGTTCTGAGCAGCTGTCCTCAGGAGGTCTTCAGCTATACTCACCACCAACTACAAGAAAACAACACAGATAATTCAATCTTTAATTCCATACAGGGAAATCATGTGAAATATCAATATTTCCTCTGTGCAATGGTGTAAATTCAACTGTTTACTCTGTTTATTGTTTATATTGTATATACTGAACCTATATTTATATTTCCTCTTGTTTACATTATACCTATTTTTTATATTTCTTCTTGTTAATATTGCTTGTTTACTTATATATTTTTTTATTGCTGCTTTGTTCTATTTTTGCTATCCAATTTGCTTCTGTAACACTGCGGATTTCCCTGTTGTGGGACTAATTAAGGATTATCTTAACTTATCAACAAGGCTGGTAAAGAAAGTCAAGACGTAACAGGACCTCTACATGTATCACCAAGTTAAATGTAGGACTTTTTAACACCACAATTTAATTAAATTTTAGGCCATTTTTGCAATTAAACTTAAGTTCAAAACATTAAGAAAAGCAAAATGACAATAACTGGTTGAGCTAAATAATATAGAAATTATTGAGATTCCCCATTATATAGTTTATATATGGATTTTAAATAAAGAGGAAATGCCTTCATGTCTAATTTAGCTGACAGACAGCCTGTTGTCATAGTAATTCTAGTTAACTTCCTTGTATAGATTGGACTGATGATTGCTCCACTTTTTACAGCTCATCCTTTTGCCAAAACATTTACTGAATTACAGCGATCAATAAATAAACATATAAGACAGTCCCGAACAGAATTTCAGACCATCTAATTTAATAGAAAATGTGAATTGTGACATTTGAAGACTTTTTAAAGGACCTGTAGCCGCCCTGAGGGAACCAGTAAGATTACATTCTGAGGTTGCACACCTTGCCCTTGGAGTGGGGGATACCCAGCGGACACTGGTGCACGCCTCCCAGCAGAGCAGCCATGGCAAAGCTGTAGCCGCTCACTGCCTCAGGTGAACTCTTCAGGTTGTTGATTCTCTCTGCACAGCGGTCCAGCAGTGGGGTCAACTGATAGGGCAGCGCCACGGCAACACAGCGCAAGCACCACGCAGCTGCCAAACGAGCCGCCATGCTCGGGTGCAGCAGCACCGAGGTCACAGTTTCAAGTAAGCCTGGGGAAGAGGACGCGGAGTATGTGAATCCAGTCTCATTTCATTCTTTACTTAGATTTAAGTTTTATATTTGGGTGAAAATTCCATAAAAAGGGTGTTTGTTATCAGGCTGAGAGCACTGCATTTAAAGTCCTATTTGACATGTTGTGTGTCTCACCTATAGAGGGCTCCTGGATGAGTGGTGAGGCTGTGGCACTCAGGCTCTGAACGAGACTGCCCAGCTCTTTTAGCGCACACACCATCACATGCTGACTGGCCGAGACGTCAGCTGCTCCTGCCTTGTTCTCTCCACTGATGTCATTCACAACAGCCTCTGGAAAGAAAAAACACGTGGCAGAGACGGAGAAGCAAACAAGGAGGGTTTGTCAGAATAAAATGCAGAAATGCTCGAGTTAGACAGAATCAAAAATCCTTAAAAATATGATTATATACTAATACAGAATGAGTGCAGCATTGATGGATAAAGTGGCCTGCATTGAATTGCATCTTAAGATTGAGATTTTTCTCATAAACAAAGCACTTCTTGTTGGATGTACAAAGCAAACAAGCGGCAGGTTACACAAAAATACACTATAATAAGTGGCCAGCCACATTAGTTCATGTAAATGCTGTCACACATCTTACAACTACAGAACTAGAATCTATAATCAAACTACTGAGAAACACCGCGATGTTGTGTGCCACAAACACAGAGCTCTGAGGATTTTCAAACAAAGAAGATACGATACAAGAAAAAATGACTATGGCTGAATTGAAAGATAAATGTGACTGACAAAGAAAGAAACACTAAGGCTGGGTTTACATGGTCAAACTTTCACACAAATGTAATTTCCCTGCAACCTGACAGTTAAACAACGCATTTGAAAAATCATCAGTGTTATGCAACGCGATGCAAAAGTAAATTTCTTGCTTTTTCTTCTGGCACTGTTTGTTTCATGAAGTCTGTCCTGGAGAAAAGAAAGAGAGCTATCGGTGTATTTCTATTTATATGTATTTTCAATTTTTTCTCTAATTTCTGCTTATCAAATGTGAATATTTTCTGTTTTCTTTATTCTACTATGAAAGTAAACTCAATATGTATTTTCTGACATTTTAGACACCAAAATACTAACCAATTAATCGAGAAAATAGTCAACAGATTAATTGATAATAAAAATAATCGTTAGTTGCAGCCCTCGTTGACAGCATTACCACCCTTGCATGAAGTCTATGAGAATTATCTCCTTCTTAAAAGACCATCTTCTAATTATTTTGGTAATATTAAGTTGTTGTCCAGTTGAAATTAATCAATTGGAATGACAATGAGTCATAGCTTGATATCATCATTCAGATAGGTAATCTGCATCTTGATCGGCTGTTGCGTAAAACTAGTTTCACTAAGTTGAGAGTTTTGCAACTTTTGCAGCCGAGGTTCAGACGAGCTTTACAGCACGTAACTCAGTCACAACTTAATTTCACTTAAGCTTCAGCCAACTAAAGTTGCATGAAAGTTTCGTCGTGTAGAATCAGCCTAAAACTTCATCTGATTTCAAGTAACTCAATGGTAAGCCCGTCTGGTGGTAATTTATCAAGAACTTAAATCCTCAGAGCTCTAAAGAGGAGACAGACAAGACAGATCACACGAAAGAAGAAAGTCAATTTAATGACTTCAGGAAGAGATTTAAAGCTGCTTCTTGAACTGCAGCAGTCATGTTGTTTCATTAAACTTAACATGAAGAGAATCAGCTGTAGAACACACACATACAAGGAGATCCCACAGCCGTAATGGCTCCAGGGACACATTTTCCAAGTTACTTTTAGCATAAATATTTCACAAAGTCTAATGTCAAGAAGTGTCACAGATCCAGCTGGTTGGAAAAGCTACAAGCAGAAAGTACAGTGAAGAGCCCAGGACCACATTCAACATCTTTTTCAAAATCAGTTTCAACATCAATATCAACCAAAGACTGTATGTTCCACATAATTTACAAAAACCCAGTTCCAAATAAGTTGGCACCCCGAGTAAAACGTAAGTAAAAACAGAATGCAATGATTTGCAAAAACTTTTTGACCTATAATCAACTGAAACAACAAACTGTGTTTACCGACAACGGTTTTTGTAAGCGTTCCCAAGCACATGTAGTAATATCTTTTATAGATTCATGCTGGTTTTTGATGCTGTGCTGTCTGAGGGGTGAAGGGTCACGGGCATTAAATACTGTTTTTCATCCTTGCCACTTACATGCACAGATTTCTCTGGATTTTCTGAATCTGTTAACGATATTATGGACCGTAGATGGTGAAATCCCTAAATTCCTGCAGTTTCGTGTTGAGAAATGCTCTTCTTAATGTTGGACTATTGACTCACACAGTTTTTCACAAAGTGGTGAACCTCATTCCGTCCACGAGCCTCTTGAGGATGCCCCTTTAATACC
>JAJHUR010092688.1:0-15556 GCA_027495735.1 Lutjanus campechanus
CACAGCAGTACAGTAAATACACAGGCTATGCTCAGACCTACCAGTGTAGTGGCAGCCACCAGGACACAACCCCAAGGTATTTATTGTACCTAGATGCTTTAAAGACCTTTAAAATGTTTAGATAATAACTAAATGCTATGTTTAAACCCTTTGTTGCGATCATGTTTATCCATGTTTGCGCATGGGAGAGTAATTTCTGTCTGCTGGTTTGTCCAAAAATCTCTGTTGGATTGAATGCCATCAGATTTTGTACAGGCTTTCATGGTCTCCAGAGGATAAGTCCTCCTAACTTTTGGTTCTTCTAAGACCACCATGAGGTTGACGTTTGTAGTGAAATATTGGGTGGATTTGATTTGATTACCATGAAATCAGGGTGAATATTGATAATTTTTTTGATCCCCTGACCTTCTGCCTAGCACAATCATCATGTAAAATTTAGACATGTCAAGGCTCCTATTCTGATGTGAATGCAGCTACAAGAAATTGCCCCATTTGACTAAAGCCCAGCTGTCGTTTCAGAGACGAGTGGCAGAGAAGATGTACAGAGATTGTGGCCATTGATGCGCTGCACTTCAGGACCTTTCTTGAGCAGTTTCACCCAGAGAAAATAAACCGAGAACTCAACAAGGTTATCTTTAATTTCTCTTTTAATCTGTTTTTGTTTCTTTCTCTTGTCTTTCTTTAAAGTTTCTTCACTCTGCATGTCACAAAACATAAGTATTGGATTGTGCCTTTTGCTCTTGTGCTTCCCCCTGGTTTAGATCAGACTGTGGTATCAGCTTATTGGAAAACGGGTGTTAGTAGCTGTATGGCGAGCGCTGCTGCAAGTGCTTTTTTTTTTGTTTTGTAGACAAATGAACAGTTTGTATAATTTATGACAGTGGAAGTGTAGGGGCAGTCTACCACTGCTCTTTGATGTTTCACTTTGATCTTCCTTCATCATCTCTCTTTAACAGTTTTCTGGCTGCAGTAAAGTTGTGTTCAAATTATTTAACGTGGGGTTGAATGAGCTACTTAGCCATAGTCAGTGTATTATCTGCTGTGGATGGGTCACCAACAGCCACTAAAAAGGGTCCACCTAAGAAAAATCAATATCAGTTCAAAGTGTACCCTATATTTGGAATCTTTTCACTGCTGTCCCTTGAGGTCAGACAGACCTTTCCCGAAGGAAAACTGTCATTGTTTAGGTGAAATATCACTCTCTCCAAACCAACCAAACTCTGTTAATTAGTTGGTGTTTTTATGTGACTTTCGTTAATCCGAACTGTCCTTTTAAACACCAAACTGATGTTCAGTGAGGTAAAATTACTGATAGCACTCGTGGAGTTTTGTTGGTTTGGAGAGAGTGGTATTTAGCTCATATAATGGCAGTTTCCTGTCAGAAAAGGCTGTGTGATTGAAAGGTAAAGTGGTAAAAATATTTTAAATATAGCGTACACTTAAACTGATGGTAATTAAGTGGCTAAAATACCTTTTGTTGCTGACCCACAGCAGTACACTGTTTAGCTTCTATGCTGGTGCCCCCCTCTGCTTCTCAAGACTGGAGGCGTGCAGACGGCGTCTAGTGTAGGTAATACACTGATTCTCTATAAATTCTGCATACAACCCCAACTTAAAATAATTCAAACTATTCCTTTAACTTTATTTGCCTTTTCTTTCCATGCTTGGTTTGCACAGATTTAATGACTTTAGTGTAAATCCATTTGGTTGATAATCTGAAATGTCATCACAAATGTCAGCTGAGATGACAATGACTCATGTTTACTTTTCTCAAGGTAAATATTTAAATTATAGATAAGAGTGTCATTATGTATGTAATACAGACTGATGGATTGTCACGTTTGTAGAGAATAAACTTAATCTTATTTATTACACTGTCCATTAGGGCCAGAATTGATTATAATGAAGATAATTGACCTCAGGGCGATTAATCACAATTATTGAATTTACATCACAGATTTTTTTGTAAGCGTGAATTAAAGCACGTGAGCACTCTTCCCAGTCAGAGGTGTCCATTCGTAGCAGAAAATCAAGATGTTGATGTTGTCAAGTCTGCTGTCAGAAAGCATGGAGGAGTTTGACAGCTCTGACAAGAGTGTGAAGAATGCACCTACATGAAGATCAATCCTGTTTCGAATATTGTTCAGCTAACTGTCATTTCTGCCCTTTCAAAGGAAGAATTTATGACTGGTCAGGCAGAGGGTGGGCCCTCACAATTCATTTTCACTATTCACTTCATTTCCAATGTGAAAATGGATGTCCAGGACCCCTTCTGGTCTTTCATTACACAGCTCCTGCTTTTAGAAATTATTTTTCACGTGACATACAACCCACATGTTGTCATGTCAAATGGCTCTCATTCATGCACATAGGTTTAGTTAGTAATATGCAATTATTACTGTGTAAAACCCACGCCAAATTCAATGACCAATGATAATTCAGTTGAGGGAATAGGTATGAAATGACACAATGTTAAAATATATGCTCAGCCAGGCCAACCAACCTTTATGTGTTCAGGCACTGAATGATGTGTCAAGCACAAGCCTACAGGCAAATGGAATTACTTTGTTGCTTTTCTATATTACATTTATGTTTGATAGCAGGTCTGGTTCTTATAAAACATACCAGTGATCTGGAACAATAAGGTGATCCCAAGACCCGAGGCTCATCAGAGCTGATTCTGCCTTTATGTACCAAATGACACATCATTCCCCATTTTACTCGAGCAGCCATGTCTCATGTGGCTGATGACTTGATGTAATGTCATCCCAAGAAAACCCTCGTTCATTCACAGTTTTTATGACCGAATCGCTTTGCTTATCGTGAGGCGATGCCATAATCTGAAATCACTCCCTATTTGCTGCCTAGTGTATTATATTTATTCCCTGACACTTTAAGTGTGAAATTTAAGCCCTCAAAAAAATCCCCCAACTGATATAATATATATGTATGTAGTGTTTAAAGCATGCACACTTCTTCTTGCAAAAATAGCCTTTTTCTGTAGGTGTGCAAAATGGCAAAGTACTGCTCACTATAGACTTGTGGTGTTTTACTATGTAGGGAATCATGAATGATTTTAGACACAGCTAATATTTTAACAGTGTACATATCTCCTTTTATCTGCTACAGAACAATTGTCCTGACACTTAACTGTGTTTTGCTTTGCACCAATGTTGCCACATTGCCAGAATTTTAAACTTTCATACAATAATAGCTACAGAAAAAAAATGATACTCGTTACTCGAGACAGGAATGAGTATATATAAAGTATAAAATACAATTAAATAGGCAATTTTTGCCAACCTTATTTTATATTTCCTTTCCTAATAAGTTGCCTTTACTCTGTCTTCATTTAGGCGTTCTGTGGCTTTGCTCGACCTGAGGATCAAAAACAAAACCTTGCGGCTGTGGCTACGGGGAACTGGGGCTGTGGGGTTTTTGGAGGTGACACACGTCTGAAAGGTAAGCAATGACGCAACGCCTCCGTCAGTGGATGTTGTGGAGAAATGTGCTCAGATCATCTTGGTGCACTTGGCAGTCTAAGCAGACTCTCTTTCCTGGATGTAACAGAATAAATTTCAGATTGAAAGGCTCCAGCGGATCAGTGTGGGCATCCATTTGTCTTCCGGGAATGCGTTCATTTAGTTAAGGCCTATTCGTCGCCTTCCTTCTATTGATCAAATGACAAAGTTAATATGTTTCATTAATAGTGAAATTGATTGCCTGCTTGAGTCCATCAATCCGTTACAGCTTTTTGTCTGCGGCTTGTCTTGTATCACTGTCACTGAGCAGGGTGCTAACCGTTTTCAGTATTAGCTCTGTTTCTCACTTTATACTTGACTATGAGCCACTGTGCTTGCAAACTATACATACATCCATGCATATTTGTTAATTAGCTGTTGCAAGGTACAGCCCCCTATAGGCACCTACTGTCTGCTTAATGACATGCCTCCTGGGGAGATGCTGTTCTCCGCCTGGGTTTACCTTCTGTGTCCTCACATACCCACCTATTTTTTAATTGTCAGATAATTTTTTGAAAAGAAAAGCAGTTGAAACAGAGCAGGGAAGAGAAACTGCTGAAGTGCAGACATATGCAGCTTAGCCCTCTTCTGAAAATGTTGATTCAGTTTTGCTCGTTAACTTGCCACTGTCCCAACCTTCATTAATCAGCAATCATATTTCCAGTCTCTTAAAATATTTACGGCTCTCTGGGGCCAGACCAGGCCTCTCTTTGTAACTAATCCAGAGTTCTCAGTGGGGGTGAGACCTATTCCCCCGATTATTTACCTTTTACTGTACATGCCACAGAGGCTGATGCTACACACTTCTAATGGTTACATCAGCTAAAGGACGACTCTTCAGACCTCTGTTAATTTATGCTCAGCCATATAAGACAAGAATGTGACCTGCGTAAAAGCATTATATTAATTTACTACATTGAAAAAGATTTTGTGCCACTCTTCACCAGTGTTGAGGTTTAACACCGGCTTATTTTCCTCCAGCTCTGCTCCAGATGCTGGCAGCTGCTGAGGCGGGCCGAGATGTGGCCTATTTCACCTTCGGTGACAGCCAGCTCATGACAGATGTCCACAACATGCACTCTTTCCTCACTCAGAGGAAGATCAGTGTTGGTAAGGCAAACAACTGCTCAGTCTTCTTCTTGTTCATGTGCAGGTGTGTGTATTTCTTTCTTTTTTGGATTTCTCTGCCAAGGGTGCAATGCATGAAATAATAACTAGGCTTGGGCAGTATCAAGGTATTCCGGTATTCTCAGGTATTTAGAAATCATGATGTTACAAATTTCAATACCATCAAAAATATACATGCTCCTCTTTATATTAAGTCGATACAGAGATGCTGTATTAATGCTGTACATTCACTAGAGTGCGCCGCTCAGAGCCAAAAGTCACCTCAAAGTAAGAAATAAGTCCTAAGTTTTTGACAACAACAAAGATGGCTACAGGGAGGTTGTAGACTGAGGATTCTTTTTACTAATTGATGTCGAACGTCATTTGAAATACTTGTAGATTTTTAAACGTTCTTTGTCATGTCCTGTGGTTGTGTCTTGCTTGAACTACTGGCTACTTGTCTACACTGCTCCCACAACTACCAGAGTTATGTTCTGGTAACTACTCTGGTAACATCTATATCCGTACGCTTACAGAGAATGTGCAGAAATAAATGAATGCAAAGTAAAGACAGAAGCCCATATGTGTATAAATGAATCTTAAAGGTAGAATCAGTAAGATTTTTGTCCAAGCTGTTTGTTAACACTCCAGAAAGATAGTTTATTGTTGTGTTTCATTCCCAAGACTTCAAATGCTGACATTTTATATTGGTAAAGTGTCTTGCACACAGCAAAATAATGAGAAAGATAGGCAGTGGTAAAGACCTCTGCATGTATAGCCACCAGCACGCACACACTAGAGGGTCATAAGTGATGATTGGAAGGGATTATGTTTGAATCTATACTTTTTACTTATTTTTTTATTTTTATTTTTTTAGGAATTGTTGCATATTATGCCTTTAACTGGGCAGGTTAAGTAAGAAAATAATGAAAGGGATATGGACTTCTTTTTATTTTCTCTCCAACATCAACAATGTAACTTCGCCTTACAGCAACTCTGAGGTGACACACTAACTAAAATGCAGAAGGCTTTTAAATTTTTTATTTCTTCTTTTACACAAATGCTGTCATATAATGTGCACCATGGTGTAATGTCAGTAGGGTATGAAGGTATGAAATTATAGATACAAACCAAGCCTAATAATAACATGATTGTTATTCTTTGAATAATATTTCCTCTTAGGATTCTGTTGTCAATGATGTGATCTCACAAAACAATGATATGGCTGATTATTACTCCTGAAAACTTCACATTCTTGCTTGTTGTGATCTCAGTCCACTGTAGCATCGGGTCAACATACATTATCTCCTTGTCTCTGTCACAGGGGAGGTGTATGATCTCCTGGGGCAGTACTACAGCTCAGTGTGCAAGAGCTGCCTCAGTCGGCGCCCTGATGTCAGCCTCTACTCCTTCATCTACCAACAGGTCAGCTCCACCCTGGCGCCAGATGACTCTGACAGGGGCTCGGCCAGACAACACGTCCCCACAGACGGCCGTTAAGGTCAGGTGGCTGATGAGTCACCCCGCCTTATCGTCGGAAAACGAAACAGTTACTGAACCAAAACCTTCTCAGTCTGCCTTTGGCTTTATTTTGATTGTTAGACTAGACTTTTAATTAACAGTTTTAGATATACCAAATGCGGTTGTCCACCATTGGCAGCTGAAAATGAAATCTAGCATGCAGATCCTTTTCAAGAACAACTGAACAGCAGAAGGTGATTAGTTATGACCCTGTGTGGTGCTGCAGTCCAAGCTGTGTTCATTTTGCTGCTGCTGGTAATACGCCAATGGATTGAGCTTCAGTACGACGCAATCGTGATTTTAATGGTGAAGCAAAGGTTGCCATCCATCTTCTGAGTTTGTCATGTTGCCTTTTTTACACCCACACATATCCAGCCTAATTGAATTGGCTGTCAGAAATCAAGTTAAAGGAAAAGAATAACAAGAATGGGCCTCTGAAGGCTTGGAGCGGTCTCAGGAAAACGGGTTGATTTAAAGAGCAGCCCAGCTCTTTGGGAAACAGCCTCTTATACTTTCTGCATTTATAGCAAAATGGTAGTTGCTATCATGGATCCATGAATGGATTTTCTGGGGTTCTTTGCCGTTTGTGATACACACGCCAAAGAACCCAGCTGCACTTAATTTGATTTGTTCATTTCTGTATTTTTACAACTGATTGCAGTTTAAATCTGTTATTTGTAGGCCTTCTTAATTATTGTTTTCTAGCTACACTTGAATTAAAAGATTTTGTTTTTCCTGAATAAAATCAATTTAACTGACATGTTATATTCTAATTCTTAATATTGCCTGTTTTATTCTGAAGCGCCATTTGAATGGAGCCACAAATGTCAGCAATACATCTCCGAACAATGAAGACTGAGGGCTCCTTGTCCCACGAGCAAAACGAGTTTCTGCACAGCCTTGCCATTTATCTTTCCACAGCTATTGCTTCACCCTTTCACTCACAGTTTAATAAGGTCATACCTTTTATATAAACTGTACATGACACCTCATTAAGTAAAGAGTAGATCATAGAATATCCAGTCAGAGACGAGAGTCGGGCAGTGGGGCTCCTGGGCGATTTCTCTCTGTTGGATGAAACACTGCTTCATTTGCATCAAGAAGAAGCTGCCTTTGACCTTTGTTACTTTGTATTCAGGTTTGATGACATGCAATTTGTTTTAAGCAACATGCATATTTTGTGGTATTAGTATACATAAATGTTATTCTTGGCACACGATGCAATTTCACACATGACATTGTGACAAAACATGTATAAAATAGCCAACACATTTAATGAAAGAGGAGTGACAGTTAAAGCAACATGTAAGATTTGGGTGTTTTGCATTTTGGCGCCCCGCAGTTTCAGAGTGCAATTCACTTATATACAACATTTGTAAATATGGACAGATGTAGTACATGCGTGTTTGTTAAAATGACTAAAGATGCACAGAGATTCAATTCTGTGCCAGTCATATTTACATGCATGTGCCACACATTGGTTCATGTCACACTCACAGCAACATTGACTGTCTATATGGAGATGGAAGCAGCTTAGTAGCTGCTTCAGGCTAACGTTAGCTCGCATACTACTGACCGTGTTTCATGCAGACTTGTTTAGCCTTCTGCTTTTGGTTTTTTTTCTCCACACTGCAAAATATTATTACAGAGAGCTGCTGCATCACAACAGTCTCCATTTTGTTCACATCTGCTTCCCCATACGATCATGTTCCTCATGAGGTCATGTGAGGTTGTGTTTGTGATCTTAATAATGGTAGTATGTTATGGGCCCTTATTACAAATACAAATCTTGAAAATCAGCTAGGATTTTAAAACTCCTGTAGTCTGAGCCCAGAATTAGAGAAAGTAGGACAAGGGGACAAGGCCTTTTGCAGAAAATGTTATCCCAAATAATTATGAAAGTTATTATTAATGTTTGTGTATTCTGTTAATTGCAGTAAATGTAGTATCATTTCCTGAATCAAGAAACGTTAATACTATTTTCTCAGCAAGTCGACGCTATGAGCCACTTTGTTTGACCCAATCTGACAGCATCCAATCAAGTTGCAGGAGAGAACCATGAAGAGTCAACTTTACATTACTGAGCACCAGTGGGAAAAATTACACCAAAGATAATTTCATTCATGTACAGAAAACAAACAAAAACAAGAATGTGGCATGCAAAAATTACAGGAGAAGATGCAACAATTTCCAGCTTTGTTTGACATTTCAAGTTACACAAAGAACGCTAAGTCGAGGCTAATATTAACATAGGCAGCAAGCAAATGCTGATGTAAGAAACGTTGGCTTCACAGCCACATAACCGTAAATCATTGAGGCTGGAAACACACTGTTACATTGTGACTGTAGGACTCAAAACTTAGTTTAGGACTTGGGTCCCGCTTCTGGTAAACACCAACACCCCAGTGCTCTGAGCTTAGGCAGTTGAGACAGAGCAGCTGGAGGACATCGGAGGGAAACCTAGAAAACTTTTACTCCATAAAATATGATCCAGTTTCATCTATATCAGTTATATAGTTGGTGTTGTGACTTAGTGCTGTAAAGCATTATACACTCTGTCGTGACCCTGCCACCAAAGTTACACTCTGAGTGTAGCATTAAAATGAGTTTGAAGCTGTTATTGAAAGGTAGAATATTTTTGTAATGTTTGGTTATAAATGAATGTTTTTAGCCTCGTGATTTGTTTATTATTTCAGTGAAGCAGGTTTGGTCTTTTTGTGTTATTTTCTTGTTACACGCCTAATGAGCTATTATCCGTCAGTTTACAGATTACCAAGTCGGCAGGAGTTTATTGACTAAATATTTTTAGTTAAATGTTAAATTAGTTTTGTGTGCGGCACTGAATGGACTCCTGGGAGCCGGTAAGTGAATGAACGAGGTGTAGGCGTCTCTAAGCTTGGTGCTGTCTGCCTTCATGGAATCAGGACCTGGAGTAGGGGGTCTGTCTTTGTAGCTCGCTGAGTTCAAAAAAAGCCTTTGGTGGCGTCTCTCCCGAGGGGATCCACCACAGACACACAGGAGTATCCTACTGGATTGATCCCTCTGCAGTGAGCCCCATGTGTGTCTTTGACCTTTTGGCTACCATCTGTCATGAAGTCACGAACAGTGTTTAGTCTTTTAAACATGATCACACTTTTGACACATGACTGCACTGCAGTTTGTGATGGGGAAGTTAGGTAAATAATGCATTTTGTTTACGGATAAGGCTTTGAATTTTGTATCCTCAGCTCAGAGACGTAGTTGTCAAAAAAGATCTCAAAAATACCTGTTTTCTCTCAGAACATTAACTTACCCCTGATGATTTATTATATTATTAATACACGATAGAATTCCTATCGCTAAACGTGTTTTTAGCCATGCTAGTGATGTGGCAATGTCGGTCTGTTGGTGCTGTTGGGAGAAGTTAGTCTTCATGGCTTTCTGCCAGAAAGCCCTTCTTGATTAGGTTTAGGGGAAACATCATGATTTGGGTTAAAATAGTAACACTTCTACCAAAAAACCTTTGTGGCTGAAAGCCCAGAGGGCTAACTTCTTCTGTGGGTCCTGACTGAAATATGTTAAGTGATCAGTGTTCAACAGACATTCTTTACCCCTCAGAATGAATTGTAAAACTTTGTTTATCCCTTCACTTCCCAAATAGCAGTCTAATCATCAGGTCAAAAATGTCAGTTTGTCGAATGGTTTGTTTTATAACGAAATACCTGCAAAACTGATGGCATTCCCATCAGCCTCAGCTGTGTTGTTTAGCAATAATGAGCAAATGTTAGCATGCTAACATGCAAAACCTAGATTGTAAACATGGTAAACATTATACTCTTTAAACACTTGGATCAGAGCAGTGCTGCACCTAAATATAACCACACAGAGCTGCTGGCGTGGCTGTAAACTTTGTCTTGTTTTCTTAATATACTGATATACTTTTCACCCATTCATCCATCACAAACTCATCTCTTCATGGACTTAGTCAGTTAGTTTCTAGCTAAACTAGGGGGCTGGGTGTATATAACCAAATAGCTGCCATGTGACTATTTTTACCCAGGTGCACTGTTATTTAAAGCTTTGATACAGATGCTTTAGTGATGGTTTGGCTGGTGCCTCAGTGAAGAGTAAAACTTTGATTTTATTTCATTACTAATGACACAGGCCATAGATAAAGACCATTTATTCAATTGATAAATGCTACACCCGAAGTGTAGCAAAGAAAAATCTAGTTGGTATTGTAAAAAGCATTCTTGAAGAGTGTTGAAGATTTTTTTTAACATTGTGTGAAACCTTGAATAATTAAGTTCAGCAATCAACTGCTGAAGCAGCAAATTTGGGTTTGAGTTGGAGATCGATGTGGAGAATCAGGGGATCAGACATCTTTAACAGTGTGCTCATATGTTTGAATTGAGTTATCATATGCGTACAGCACCACAGTAATGCCAGTTTTTTTTTAATTCTATAAATTATCAATAGACCCTGGAGAACAAAAATGCTTCAAACAGGTCATCATTTGATTCTTTTTGAAGCTGGAACGAAATTGCTATATAATCTCTTCACTTTTGCTTTGTTTCCATCCAAGAATGTCAGCTCTGATAATGTAGGGTGCTCTATTATAAATGGGGAGGCCTATTTAAATTCATTAGAAGCTATTTACTTCATACTTCCTTAGCATTTTTGATCATTAGTGGAAACTCCCTGTAGTGTTTGGGGGAGTTATGCGAGGTTCTCTTGGCCACAGATAAAAGGCATTATCAGCTGAATATTGATATGTTTGATGAAACCCTGGGAGCTGTGGCTTGTATTTGTTTGGACGGAGGATATAAGACAAAAATAGGATTCGTTGTCATGAGCTCCCTTTTGCTAATTATTCAGACTCTGTCCTTTCCATGATAAGAATCATATTCTATGAAAAAAAAAGATGGATGCTGCACATACAGTACACCTGGGGCACTGGAGTGCTTGTGGGATGCAGCTTATTTGCAATTAATTCTAATCTTGGAACATAAGTCATGAATTATTACAGTTTTACACTATATCTGTACCAGGAGAGATGGTTGACATGTAAAAGTCATTGAAAGAGGGAAGAAAGTCAGTTTAAAATAAAAGTTAAATTAGGTTCACCAGCTTAACATCAGGACGATGATAAGTACATTTGCCTGTTTATTTTCCTTCTATGTTTCTTCATCAGGGTCAGCGAAAATGTTTTGTTCTCAAGTTAATTTTGAAACATTAGCAGTGTGACAGTGACAGTGTGAGAAGTCAATTGTTCAATGTTAAAAATGTAATTTTAGACATCAAAGAGCTCACTCTGATGTGTTTATATTTCTTGCCTGCTCTAATTAATCAGTGTGTTGCAGTTTTCAAAGGGAATTATTAAGAAATGGGATTTTATTGGAAAGACGCTCAGAAGCATCTTGTTACAGTCGTTAGCTTGCTGGAGCTTAAAGGGATAGTTTGGATTCTTTGAAGTAGGGTTGTATGAGGTACTTATCAATAGTCAGTCGGTTACTTACAGTAGGTGGCGGTCAACAAGCTCCCAGTTTGGAGAAGCAGCAGGAGAAAGTGTTGGGAGCTAAGCAATGTACTGTTGCGTGGGTCAGCAGCGAAATGTATTTTAGCCACACACACAAAAAAAAAGCATTTAGCTTTAGCTTGCTATCAGACAGCCTCTTCTGATGGGGAACCGCTGCCAGATTCTTTTGGCAGAGGTTCCCCTCTACCGCTGCCCCGATCAGTTAGTTTGATTGTGTTATTGTGTGACTTTGTTGAATTTGAATTAACCCTTTAAATCACAGCACCCTGAAGGGTGTCAGTTTGAAAGGGGCGTCTCAAAGTCATTAAGTGAGATGATGGGGAGCAGGTGTGGGACCCCTCAAGTGAAGAGAGATGTTTGTGTGAGGGCTGCGACGAGAGGACCATCAATATTCCCCCTTTTTAATGGGGTACTAAGGAAAACCGATGGTGGACTGAGGCTGAATGACGAGCGTCGGATTCAGAGCTGGAGCAGAGGAGAAACAGGTGGGCCCACACTCTTTACCTTTAGCCTTGCAGCTGTATGCTCAGTATTCTTGTTGTTTAATAAATTCTAGGGCAGTCAAGCCCTGGAGACCCTAGACAAGCATATGCCAAGTTTTCCCAGGTTTGTGTTGCCATGATAGAAGTCCTACATTAACACAAACAAGTTAATCAAAGCAACAGTAGACCAACAACTGCTATGTATTTCACCTATGGAGCCTGGTTCCTTAGGAGATAGCAATATTTTGTTTATATAAAAGGCTGTCTGATGGCAAAGTAAAATGGAGAAAAAATTCTTAATATAGCATACACTTAATGTTTTTTTTTTTACTCTTGCAATACCAGACCTTCAGAGATATAAACGCCTTCCAATTATCTTGGGATTTCTAAATACAAAATGTTTGTTTGCACAGCCACTAACAAACCTACATCCCTTGCATTTTTTCACCACCCCAATATGAAGGTCTGCTCTAAAGACTTTGGATTGGTTTGGCTGTGCAGGTTTCTCTAAAACTCTCAAATTGTTTCCACACAATTTTGGCAATGAAAACTTGGAGAGTCCACAGCAGTACATTGCTAAGCTTCCTAGACGAGTACTTCTGCTGCTTCTAAAAACTGGGGCTGCGCTGACTGCCATCTACTTTGACAGTAAATCTGTAGTTACACACTAAAGCAAGACACAAAATAAAAAGAAAACCAGTTGCAGGATCCAAACTGCTCAACACTAATCATCATTACTGAAACAAATTACAGGACGATATTCTGCTCCACACCCATCAGTGTTTCTAATATTCCTGCAGACAGGATGTTTGCCTTGTCATGCTCATGTTCTTTAAACACTGCTCTTCTGCTAAATCAATTTTGTGCCATCACGATTAACAAATCTTGCTGCGTCTGTAAATGTCCTCAGCTCTCACTGCTGCAGCTGTGAGCATGTTTGAACTCGGCGTGACCTAAATGTTTCACCACTTCCTCTGTGTCCTGTGTGGCGCCTCAGCAGTGTCACAGCCGCCATCGTTTGATGGTAATTGTGTCTCTCCTCCGGCTCTACACATGCTGAGATGGTTCCTCGACCGAAGGCAGTTCCTTCACCGCTCTGAAAACCTGCTTGCATTGTCTTTTCCTCTGTCTAAATAGCCTGCAGTCAAAAAGCCTCTTAAATATGGGCTGCTCTGGAGGAGGCGGAGGCGGTGTATAAATCCAATGCAACAGCAATTATTTATTAGTGACAGCCTTCTATGGCCATTTTAGTTCAAATGTTTCCACTGCAATTGATCCAAAAGAAAAAAATCCATTTTTATGTGATAGCTTGTAGCTTTTAACCAAACTGACTGCTCGCTCCGTAAGGTCAAGGATTGAGTGAGTGAAGTTATTTTTGCTGCTAGTGTTATTAGATTGCCTATCTATCATTGGAGTGTCATGTGATTGATACTGACTCAGCTTGAATGAAAGATGGAGGAAGGCCACTGCTGCGCCCACAGAGTAGCCTCATCGCCACGGCAACTTGTGTAGAAGCAGCCCCTTAAAAGTGATAGTTTGGATGTTTCAAGTGGGGTTATATGAGGTACTTATCCATGGTTAGTGTATTAGTGGAAGACGGTCTGCATGCCCCCAGTATGAAGAAGCAGCAGGAATACCGGGGTAGGAAGCTAAGTAACGTACTGCTGTGGACAGGGTCAGCAGCAAAATCTATTTTACCCACCAAAAATAAAATCAATATCACTTTAAGTGCTTGCTATATTTAGACCTTTTTCCCTGCTGTATCTTGCCATCAGACTGCCTTTTCCGACTGGAAACCACCGTTCTAGAGTGTTTTCACAGCAAGTCAACAATCCAGAGGGCAGACATGTTGGAAGTATTGAACATAATAACGCATCCTAACTTGCAACTGTTTCTAATTATTTGCTGCCTTCAAATGGGGTTTCATTTTACCGTGTTCCCTAGAAGAGTTCATATGCACGTCCCCCCTTTTGTGGCATTCACAACATTGATAAATTCCATTTGAAGGCAACAATGTTGGTCAGCCAAATTTAGGCTTGTAAGAGTAACAAACTAGTTTCTCATCAACACTTGACTTCTTTAATAAATTGATTGAAGAGGTTTTTTTTAATTGTTATATGTTTAAGTCAGATCAGTATTCTGATCCAAAAGTTGTTCTGGTATATTATCAGACTCGAAATCCTAAAAGTCTTAGATATTTAGTTAGATGTCCAAAATGTAAAGATCAGTTGATCACCTCAGGCCCGGCGGCATGGGCGGGCATTGGGGGGCCGTGCCCGCCCACAGAGTCAGCCGTGCCCGCCCGTGACAAGAAGCTGTTTATTTTATTTGGGTGTTTGTTTTTTTAACTCGGAGTGGCCATCTCTTTCTTACTTCTATCTCGTTTTGTCGATCTTACATTTCAACCAATCCAACCAACAAATGAAGTCAACTTTCTAGCCAATTACAGACAGAGGTGGGCGGGTCGCTGGCTCATTCATTCATGGTCACCGTTGTCAATTAACATCGCCGCTAGCTTGTCAGCAAAGTGAAGCCTTTACTTGACCTCACTAAGACTGCTGTGTGAATTCGAGGTGGTCCGCAACTTCCTCAGGGCACAGAAGAGAAGTGGACAATGAAACGTTAATAACGCGTTAACGCAAATTCCTTTTAACACCACAATTGTTTTTTTAACGCGCGTTAACGCACGTTTTATTATATTGGCCTGATCAATAGTTTGAATCCGCAGCTGGAAATGAATAAAAATATCAGTCTTTCTAAAGTCCAAACTGACGGACGCTCGTCTCCTCCATGAAACGTTTGTCACTGACACTGCTTTATTGTAAGTCATGATGAAGAGTCCAGACTCTGTCTCTCCTCTTCATCGCTAACATCGCTTCATCTCTTCATTTGTTGTCTGCTCAGAGTGACACTGATGTAAATGATCCTGCTGCATTTATACAAAAACTTGTGTCTTTTTCCAAACAAACATTTATCCACATTCAGTGTTGTGCCTGAACGCGTTCACTCAACGATAGTTCATGAACTCGTTCATATTTTGGGCGAACGTGAACTGAACGTACAGTATATCTGCTTGATGAACGTTACTGTGAACGCGTTCATTCTGGTGTCTGTGAACGGCACGCTCTTTCAATTTAACTTCGTTCAACAGGGTGCCAGATTTCCATAAAGCCTTCCAAGCGAAAACCCGGCTAAAACACACCGTAAACAGGCCTTAATATGTGACGGAAAAACACCCAATCTGGCAACACCAGCCACCGGGTGCCACGGGTCTCCTATTGGACACTGAAAATCGAAGAAGCATAACACAGACACAGCGGAGGTGCCGTTTGAAAGGCTGAGATGTCCCCTTTTCGCCAAAGAAGAAAGTAAGTTTCTATCTATCGGCATTCCAGAAATATGCGCGA
>JAJHUR010092689.1:2056-31598 GCA_027495735.1 Lutjanus campechanus
GCACTTCAGGTTTGTAAATCATAATACGTCACCCAGACGCAGGATTACCTGCTATAAATAAGATGCTGTATTTTCTTTTTTCCCCATCATGAAAATGTACGTGATAAATTGGGTGTTCGACGGTGAGAGTGAAAAATGATATACCAGACAGAAACTTGGTCCCATTCTAGAACAGGCTTTTTAAAGTTTTGTGTCTGTTTAGTATTTATTTCTACTGGTGGAAAGTAAGTAAGTACATTTACTCAAATACTATAGTTAAATAAACATTTGAGGTACTTTTCTTTTTTTTTTACTTAAGTTTCTCAATTTTATGCTACTTCATACTTTTACTCCACTTCATTTCTGATGGAAATATCATAGTTTTTATCTCAACTACATTTATTTGATTACTTTAGTCACTATTTTGTTTAAAGATTCAGATCATTGACTGTAAATAAAGATTCATATTAAAAAGAATAATACAAAACATTAATAACAAAAAAAAACTGATATGGATAAAGAGAAGACCTGTTGAAATTAATTTGTATAAAGCCAAAAAAGAAGCTCCACCTTTACCATCTGCAGCATTAAAGTGATGTATCGCTAATTATAATCTGATTATAATCATAATATATTATTTGTTACAGAGTATTTCTACACTGAGTGATTGTTACTCTTAATCAAGTAAAAGATCTGAGTATTTCTTCCACCACTGTTTATTCCTACATTTGACAAAAATACAACAAGCAAAAGATATGTTTTATTGCCAGTAGCTTTTTCAGGCTCAGTTCAGCTCACAAGTTTTTCCACATTTCCAAATCCAAGGTCTTTGCCTGCCAAAAATGTTGCCTTTCAAACCAGCCAACAGCCGTTTTTTTCTCTGCACCTGTACCCAACTGGGGTCGGATGTGCAAACTATGCACCTCTTTAACAGGTGTTATGTATTTTTTTAAAATTTATATCTATGATTATATTGTCTGTCCACTTGTACATAACACAGTTTAAGTACTAAATAGTACAAATAACCAAAATACACTGTAAAAATGTCATGATTTTAAGTACTTCAGTGTATAACATTAAAGAATTAACACTTTTGATCTTAATTTATGAGTCAACAAGGACGAGTCCCTTAAGTGCTCTAAAAAAAATGTCAATTTGAACATCCACAGCTCCATCTGTTGATGAAGACCATGAGAAATGACCGAAAGCTCTGGAACATCTGCTAAATGGACTTGATGGAGAGAATTTTTTGTCAACTGCTGTTTCCAAGACGAAGAACAAACTCTGAATCTCAAACTTTGTTTTGCCTTTCCTTTGTTTAACTATAGTGTTGTGCTGCTGTTGCAAACTTCCTGGAGTTTTCCATGATGTTCAGTTTCTAAACGCAAACACTAACATGATCTCATTTGTTTAAATTTTTTTTTTTTTTCCTGAGTGGATCAGCACTTTTGTTTCCACTACAAATGGGCTGAAAACCACCAAACGTTGGAGGCCGACTGAGATGTACATGTTTGGTTTATTCCTGTGAATCCATCAGATTCCCTCACTTTATCTGATGCGAGTACATGTTCAGACTCCAGGAAATGCCATTACAGGTGAAAACGCCTATTTTGGTGATTAAATGTAAATTCTATGAAGTTGCCGTGATACTGTAGCACTCAAAAAGTGTGCAAACCTTAATTCCAAAAAAGTTGGAATGCCAAGTAAAACATAAATAAAAACAGAATGCCATGATTTCTAAATCTTTTTCAACCTGTATATTTTATGTTCAGACTTGAACATGAGACTAAATATACACTTATTCTGAATTTGATGCCTTTAACACATTCTAAAAAAGTTGGGACAGGGGGCATACTACAAAGCCACACTGTTAAAACACACACACATAAAGTGTCTTGGTGTTTTCTTACTGAAAGATATATGTTGGTCCAAAACCTGTATGTGCCTTTCAGAATCAATCTGGCCTTCACCACATGTGGCAGTTAGCCATGCCATGGGCACTAATGTACCCCTATACCATCACAGATGCTGACTTTTGAACTTTGTGCTGGTAACAAGCTGGATTGTCCTTTTCCTTGTTGCCCAGAGATCACGTTGTGCATGATTTCCAAAAACAATCTGATACGTGGACTCGTCAGACCACAGCACACTTTTCCACTTTGCGTCACTTCATTTCAGATGAACTCAGGCTCAGAGAAGTCAGTGGCGGTTCTGGATGTTGTTGATTCATGGTTTTCATTTTGCATGGTAGGGTCTTAACTTACATTTGCACTTTTTTATAATTGGGGTTTGTATTTTCAGCATCAGCTTAGCTCAATTCTATTTACGGCACCTGACAGCTTACCCAAAATATGATTTAACCAGATGTGCTGAAGTCATTTGGTACTCCCAAGCAGGTTAATGCATCCTTTAAGGGGCTGGAGAAGTCTGAAGAGAAGGCTGTTTCCACGTTCATCGCACCCAAGGAGGTCATTTGGTCTGATGCCTTTCACTCCACATAATATAAACTTCCTCACCACAAGCTGCTCACAAACAGCATAAATAAACAACCCCGGGACAAACCAGGGTTTGGAGCTTGTTAGGGGGCACAATTTCAACATGAGAGTTTGTTTGTTCAAATTTGCTCGCACAGTGACCTAACTCCTTTATACTGAGCACATGTGGAAAAGAGGGGCATAGAAAGGCGAACATTACCGAGGGGGAGGGGAAGAAAAAGTGGAAAAATCCATATTTTTCCAATATGCAGACGGGGCTGTTCATCAGGCAAAGTTTGACACATGTCTTTGAAAAGTTAGAAACAACAACTTGGTGGAAAAAGTAGGGCGGTTTGGCTAAACAAATGTCATTTTTGGACGCCGCTGCAGGGAGGATGAGAAAAGGAAAGATGATGAAAAGAATGAAAAGATACATTCCTGAGAATCTAACTCACTGCCTCACTGTTTCCTGGGCTTGATTAGAGGGATGCAGTGACTTGTGGGTGCATTAAGATTAAGATCTCGGCTGTCCAGAGGGAATTACAAAAAGGAAGTAATACGAGCGCCTTTATCAAATGTGACGTTGGTTTTTATAAACGGAAGTCTCATTACGGCCTATGCTTATACTGTGCGGCCATGCAGCTAGAGCAGTGTTTGTGATGGTAACAGAGGCCATTTTGCAATCAAAAGGTCTCAGGATTGACCCACACGAGGGCCGGTCCAAATTGCTGCCATGAATTAAGCAATGCTCTGTTGGAGACGTGTTGCAACAGTAGAATACAAAATTGAACAAGTTCATAAAGGCAACTTCTCCCATCAACTTTTTCTTTTGTAAACGCTTCAATATGTACAGTATATGTCTGACAACTCAGGACCGCAACTAATGATTCTTTTCAGTATCGTTTTATCTGCATTAAGGGATGAGCAGTACAGGACACGACCTCTCACAAACTGCAGCAGAAAATATTTTAATTGCTCTAGTCTAACAAATATGACATTTATAACATATCAAAAGTCTTATGAAATTTGACGGGGGCAAAGCATTAAATTAATTATTAGAATACTGATGCCACAGTTTCCAATTGTCACCCATGTTGAAAAACTGATTTATGCATGTCTTCCTGTTTGATGTCCACACAAAGGGTTCAATGCTCTCCACAACTAACCAGAACCTGTTTCACATGAGACGTGGAGTTGGATACAGTACTGTGCATGCTTAAAGGTAATTTCTACATCTTTAATGCATAAGTGGGTCAAGATGACCTACGGTGGCTCTGTTTTCTTGCCAGTTTCATCATTGCCAAAATTTATGTTGAGTAGTAGCATTTTGGCAATCACAAACATTTTGAAAGTAATGTAAAAATTATACTTTAAGTGATATTTAAATAGTTTTGTTTTAAATTAATGCTAATCAGTGCCAACATTTATGTGGATAGTGATGATTTAAATGATTTTAGGAAGCAAAAAAAAGTGTTCTGAAACACCTTTGAACCACCATTTGGATCTCTTAAGACTTTTTATATACTTTTTTAACAAGATTTTCTGTTGTAACTTGTGTGAGGTTCACCTCCTTTTTCTTCCTCTCAAAATGTACTAAAAAGGCATTTTGGTAAGACAACATTTAGAGGATTTTCAAAACTTTCCCTTCATATGACTCCTTAAGAGTTTTTAATCTCTTATTCAGAACATATACTGAACACAGGAACAGATAAAGCTGAAATTAAATCAGTTGAGTTTGTTTGTCTTGCAATTTGTTCGAGGCTGACTCACACTTTTGGGTAAAATGCCTGGGCTCAGAGGAGGAAGATTATTTTTACTTTTGAGAATAAAGTCTAGATGTCGAGAATCAAGTCAAAACACAGGTTAAACTTAATTCTTGGAATGCAAAATTTTAAAAAATCCTCTGATTTATTTTTTTTTATGCCTGGCACTAATACTGAAAGTTTGACTTTATTCTCAAAATACAAAATAAAATGAAAAAAAGCATAGTCATAGCAAGAAACTCACAGGTGTTACTAATAACATTAACGATGGCTCCAGTGTTTTCCAGGCAGGCCGTGTAACAGTGAGCCAGCATGCACAATACCACAAACATGAAACTGATCAGCTAAACACAGTTCAGCCATCATTAATTTTATTAGTTACACCTGTGCTTTTCCTACTGTGACATGTCAAAATGCAAAAAAGGCCAACTGAGGAAAGCTGGAAGCTTACATCGCACTGTTTTACATAAGAAGTCAATTACCAATTTGTTTCAGGCGCAATATACAACACTGTACAACAGGGGAAAAAAAAGAGTAACTCAAACATCATGTTTGGTATTTTTATACACAAGTCAATCCTAAAAGCAGCACATCACCACAAATGTTTCATCAATGCAATGCCTGCAACATGGCAAGTGTGTAAAAACACTGAAGACTGCCAAAAAACACTCTGGATTCACAGAATCACTTTCAAAATAGAGAGAAGTTTACATTCTCGCATATCTACAAAAAGGATCCAAACAATCTTCAAATGACATTTCAATAACTGGATAAACCCAATCAACATTTTGCTGACTTTTCTAAATAAAAATGCAATTTTCCACGGTGACGGCACCCTGCAGATTAATGCAACAACTCAGTGATAAAGTAACATTACATAACAGTTACAGCATTGAATCATTAGATCTTAGTGCAGTTGCCAGCGTCAGTCTGCAGAATTATGTTCAGCAGCACCAGGGGATGGTGGGTCGAAGATGGCAGTTATTCTCGCGTTTGTCAAACTGCTGCAGGGCAACAGTCAGCAAGAATCTGAGAGGTTATTTGACCGGTGAACAACCCATATACACCAGTCTTTGTTTGTCGTATGTCTTATGTTGCCTTTCATGATTCCCTGTCAACACAATCTTGCAGGTTCCTTTGTTGCCTTGTGAGCGAAAAGCGTTCTTTGTCCCCAAAAACTGGTACGAAATGCAGCGTGACGAGACTGTACAGCTCCTCCTTTACTTCAGTTATGTTTTGGACGCTTTGACTGCACGGTGTCAGGTGTTGTGCCTGCTGCTTTCTTGGATGCCACTTTTTTTCTAGAGTCTTTCTCGTCTGGTTCATAGAGAGCATTCCTGACGAAGCGTGCAGCAGCCCCCTTATCCAAACGGGCAGCTTTCTTCTTGTCTGTGATCTCTTTCACTTTGTTCATGTACGTCCTTATTCGCTCCTGAAAAACAGAACGGTGACAGAGGAATTTGACAACGCACATAAATAGGGCATGAGAGTAAGGTCCACACACAGTGCACCGGTCCGTGGCTTAACATATAACAGCGAGGGCTGGGAAAACATTTTTTATCTAAGTCTGAATGACATTTGTCAGTTCTGTCTTATAAATTTTCCTTCACTTGTTCCTGTTCGTATCAACCATATAAAGATGTATGCACCACTTTCAAAGCTTGCACTGAGTGGGGCATCTGGTATATGCACTGGTTGAGGCACTAATTAAACGGTGTGAAAACTGTGTGAAAAAACCCCCCAGTGAAAATGACAAAAGCAGTACAGAGTAAACATACATACCAGTTCCTGTTTGATTCCATGCTCTCTGGGATTTATTCCTTGTGTAACCAAGTACACTGTAAAAAAAAAAAAAAAAAAAAGAGCAACAGTAAGAATATATTTCCAAATTATGTCAAAAATATTCAATGTCACGAGACAAATACGGTGCAAGGCTCTTTGGGACACACAACACGGAAATAAACCTGCATTTAAGTTTGTATTTCACAATTACTGTCATTTCCTCACAGAATCTTTGCTTAAGAAATTATATGTCACTGAAACCCAAGCATGCTTTTCCATTGTTGTCTGGTTACATCTTTGTTTGACAGTGATACAAGTCCATAATGGTATGCATCTTGTTAACTGTGTCACAAATCCTTTGGCTGCCAATCTGAATGAAAAAGAAATGGGTGCATGTATACAAACAAGAAGACACGTTTGATATGTCTCCTGCATAGAGTCCCCCTAGATATCGAGTCAACATTATGACAGAGGGTGTTAACAACAAAAGTCAGGATCATGTTCAAAAACACTGTAACAACACTGTAAATTTAGTTTTGTATACACCTGCCTTAAATGTATTCCTCAATCCATTAAATAATGACAGTGAATCCAGAATTTAACTTACTCCAAAATAATGAATTCAGGGTGTAGGCAGACATCAGATCCAACTTGGCTTGATCCAAAGGGTCCAGCTGTCAATGAACCAGATTTAGTTTCATTAGCACCAGCTGCATAAAAAATATCTACATATTTTACTGGTGAACATTTTGTTACAACAGTGAATAATAAGCACAACGGAAGTTAAAAAAAGAAAAAAAAAAAGTGTTGACTGTGAACATCACATGCTGCTTGGTACACTTAAGAATAATATTTTATGAGATTACAGCATGTTTTTGTAAAGGTAACAGGTAAATGTGAAATAAAAAATAGGCATGAGTGGTTGTCTGTCTGAATGTGTGTTATATTGCATTTTAGACAACTCAGAGCTTGAAAATTTCCGACCACCCACTGGAAAGAGTACAATGGAACGCCACTAAAAGCTGCAGTTCCTACTTGTGAACTACCTCGACTATCATACTATCATATCGTAAAACCTGATCTGCATGTAATTTGATGTCAAAAAATGTCGCCAATGTTAAGTGCCGTAGAATAAAATATACAATGGCGTCTGTTAACTCCTGTTGTTTTTCCTCTTCTGTGGTGTTTATGCAAGGAAGGTGCACTGCTGGGGGTTCAATTGTGTGTACACTTGCCAAAGAAATTCATCAATTTGTCATGGTCAGACATGTTTTTTTTTTGTTTTTTTTTTGCAAGAACATGCTGGACAAAAATAAATGATTGGTCCATAACATTTATTAATTCACATATTGCATATTATGTTTTTGTTCACATGTAATTTGTAATATGGTATAAGGATGTAACCTGATAACAACTCAGGTACAATTACATTCAGCATGTAACATACTCTTTTAAACTTAGTAGCATCCAGGTTTTTTTTACATATGAATTTACAGCTCATGAACACATCCAAGTCGGAATAATAACTCGAAATGGGACCATCCGAGGGGCACATGAATGCAGTATTTGCCTGGAACACAGCGGCCTGTGATAGTCTAGTGACCTGTTAAGGTGTACCCTACCTCTAGCGCAATGTGAGATGGGAGAGTTTCCAGCCACCTGCAAGCCTTGACTGGGTTTGCTGGTATCAGTGGTGGATGGAAGGATAGATGAAAAATATTTTGCAATATTTGTTGGAGTGGTGGAGAGAGATTTTTTTCTCACAAATGCAAAGTGCGAGTGACTTTCCAAGGTTTCACTAAGTATTACACATCAAAACAATCAAAAACTAAACAAATATGATTGTATGTGACGTTGCAAATCTGACAATGAGTCTGAGAAGCAGGCTTTTCTTACATGTGAAGTAAAAAGGTGTCGTGAAAAGCACAGGTGGAACTTATAACATTAATTATGACAGTTAAGTTTTGGTCTACTACCATTAACTCGTGTCGGTAGCCTCTATACATGGCTGTGCCTGCTTGCCTTTATTTCTAGAATATTAACAAGTATTTGACGAGTCACAATGTCCGGTGTGAAAAAGGTCTCCAGCTTACTTTTTGCAGCAGCTCATTCCTGGGCATCGCCATCAACTTCTCCAACATGGATTTGACAGAAGAAACGGAGGAGTCGAAACCTGTGAGCTGTTCGTCTATCTCATGAGGGTAGTCTTCGGTTCTGCTGTCCGCTGCCATTCTCCTGTAACATAATAATAAGTCATACAAAGTTGTGTAGCTCTATTGCAACATGATTGTTTCATTAGACATAAAGCTCCCATTCAGGTCTGTAGCGATAGCTAGGTAACGTTAGCTTGCACATGCTGCTAACAGGAAAACAGATGACCACTTGGAGTACATAAGCAGAAATAAAAAGACAATTATAGGATCTTTGTTAAGCAACACTTATTACTGGTTTACGGCAATACATGTTAGCTTAAAACAGAATCTGGCGACATCTATTTAACGTAATCTTTCTGTTTTACCTCTCTAGCACGCAACACGCTTCAGTCGAAAGGAAGTGACGTTAAAAAACACAACCTGGATCGTGTCTAGAAGGGAACCACTGATTTGCGAAACTCTCGCGGGATTTGTACTTGGTGTTTCTTTATTGTGCATGTTATACAAACTAATTGTATTTTATTATGTGACAGCGTTATGGATAAAATCTGGGTAGGTTTAGAGACAAAATAGCTCTTGATCAAGAAAAGATCATACTTTGGGTTTAAATGACCACTCTCACGAGATCTTTTGCGTATCTGGGGTTCCCTTCTACACACGACCCACAACCTGACTTTGCTGCTTCTTCTGCTGTACGCTACTGCCGTCTGCTGTTTGGAAGAGCGAGGTATCTCGCTAGCTGCTTATAATATTTTTACTAAAGCTGTGTATTCAATAGTTTTGGGGGTAAGTTTTTAGTGTTAGTCTTCAAGTGTTGCCTTCTACTCACCCTTATGCGTTTAAAATATTTCTCCTAACCTAACTAATAGCGTTAACTAGCATTAAGCTAGCTGAAAGCAGCAAAAGTGTTCAGGTTACCATGGTGACCCGGGGCGTCAGTGCGGTAAATGAGGCTGAATGTGTGTGTGCTGGGTTGTATTGCAGTTTAAGTGCGTTTAGGACTTGGGCCGTACATACTGTTGTAGCTGAAGACAAGTAAAGCAGCCGTGAAAGAGGCTTGAGACATGGACAACTGTGATTTGGAGAAGCTCTCTGTCTCTGGTGGGAAGCTCCATCCGGCGTTCTCACCAGAAGTCACAGACTACAAAGTGACCGTGGAGAGCAATGTCTACAAAGTGACTCTGGACCTGGCCACTAGTGATTGTGGAGCTTCATACACTATTGTGAGTACTGTACTGCAACTTTAGTGACGCTTTTATCGGGTATACACATTAAATGTAACTTTTTTCAAAATTTATTTAAATTTTAAATTTTAATTTTTATAAATATTTCAGCTCTTTGGTGACGGTTCCAGGGCCTTAAAACTGAATGAGGGACTAAACAGAGTAGAAATCGAAGTGGTAGCAGAGGATGGAACCATAAAGAAATACTGTGTGGAAATCACCAGGCTGTCTGCAAAGATTGCTGAACTCAGCAATTTGGCTTTGGAAGGACTTATTCCACTTCATCCTACATTTTGTAGCAACGTCTATGAATACAATTGTGAGTACAGACAGAGATGTGCACAAATACATCAAAAAGTATGAAAGACTTAATGTGACCAAGTATGTATTGTAATACAGCTTGATAAAGTAATTGTAACCAGTTGTATCAATGTTACAGTATGCCACTGCTACATTCATTTATATTTGTATGAACAAAGTTGTAAAATACACTGTTGTACTTTTTGTTTTAAAAATGCATTAATGGTAATTTACTTGCCAGTGTATGCAGAAATACACATGGTAATAAATAGTCAAATATTTGTTTACATGTTTGTTATATTAGGGATATACACAGTACAATATGTGTGTATTGGAAATATTATTTTCTGCATTATGAGTATCAATTGGCAAAATTTCCATGTAAGATATATTTGTTTTTTGTCTTTTTGATACTCTCACTGTAAACTCTTTCTGCAGGTACTGTTCCCTTTCATTGCAATGCTGTGACCCTGCTTCCCAAGGTTCCAGACAAAAACATTAAAGTTACAGTCAATGAGGAAAGCAGCTCTCATCCAGTCCCTCTGAATTTTGGAGACACTGTGGTGGAGGTCTCAGTCTGTTCAGCAGATGGCAGTAATTCACAGGTAGGATGAGACATGAGACGAGGGCTGCTGACATGACTCCAGGCTTTATGTGTTTTACCAGCACTTTAAATTGTTGACATTATATTTCAGAATATAATAACTCTGCAGGTCATCTTATCCTTACTTAATAATCTAACTCGTAATGTATAGTAATCTACATTTTAAAGCTTCACCCACTATAACTTGTTCCATGTTCCTAAATAATAGTATAGAAGTCAGATATAAAGATAAGTGTGTTTGGCTCATTTTCAGTTTCATAATGTTGCATTGTCCCACCACCCTGCTTAATTGTTTTCAGAGGTACTAAACCTTATTCGCCTCTAACCCTGTCAGGTGTACAAAGTATTGGTGACACGGGAGCTAATTCCCATGGCTGTGACCTTCACTGATGAGAAACAGCAGCTGGACTATGAATGTCCAGTGTCTCTGGCTGCTTTTTATAGACCTGTATCTATCAACCACAGGTAAGACGTGAATAGGAAGTCACTTAATAAGAGAAAATATCAGCAGTTGAAGACAGGAATGTTAATAATAAGTCACTAATTGATTAATTGCTGTTAAGAATTGAACCAATTAAACATTTATTAACCAATAATGTATGTTTTGTGTAAACATTCACAGGTTTTCTGTATAGAAATGGAAATAATTGCTCCTCATACAATATTTTGTTGTTTGGCAGTGCCATTTGTTTAATAAGTACGGGTTGATGAAAGCAGCTGTCTCTAGCAAGAGCCTTGTTTTATTATTCTGTTTGTTTGAATGCACTTAATTAATGTTTCACATAACTAATATACCACTTTATCATTTACCATTTAAAACTTAAACTGGCAAAAAAAAGTGCATTTTGTAAGTTCTGATTAATCGATTATCAATAAAATTTTCAACTATTGATAAAGGAAAATGCACAAAATTTGCAACCCCAGTTGTAGCAGCAGTTACCTCTTTTGTCATATTCATGTTCATTTTAACATATTTATTCCAAAACAAGTGGTTTACAGTTGATGTAGTAGTAAAATAAAAAGTGTTAAATAAAGTAAAATGCATTAAATCAACAGTCAGTATTAGATGCACAATCTCAGTTTGCTAGTTGCCAATATCCATTTATCACCCCAAAGTAGCACATGAATTGCTATTTTGTTTGATTGTGGTTAAAGCTACCACAAGGAGTTCTCATATTTTGTTGATTTTAGAGGTTCCTGTGAACAAAAATGGTAGTGTTTCCACTGTAATACACTCAAAATATAACATCAGGATAAAATTATATAAATAGAAATCTCCTGCTGCTTCTTTCCTCTTTATTTTTAACTGGCTAATGTACAACTTACTGTAAATCTGCATGGAAAAATGTAGGTTTGTTTCATTTGTTTTTAAGAAGAATTCGACCTTTCATAATCAGTTAAAAAAAAAATCCTTGTAGTAGCTTTCACGATTGCCTTTGAGGTTTATTTTGGTCTTTTTTTTATTTATTTGAAATATGAAAAAAAAGATATATTGTGTGGCACCTCAGTAGCACAGACTGCTTTCTATATTGGTTCATCAAATGCCGTCAAGATCTGTTTTGTTGTCTTATTGATTTGCAGTGACCCAAAGCACATCTTCTCAAGGCCTTATATTGAGATGCTGGCACGAAGATCAAGAGTCGACCCGTTTAATGACTCTCCTCTGGGAGATGGCTGGAAGGTTGTTGAACTGGACCTCGACAGAAAGATGTCGGCTGCTCTGGTCAAGTGTTTCTTTGCTTACAGAGGTGAAGCCTGGAGTCTTAGCTCTATAAAGAGATTTGTCTAAAGCAGAGCTGCTATGGAGATAAAGCTCTTATTGGTTGAATTCAAGGTCAACTGTTAGAGTAATAGATTCAGTGTTATTTCTGCCTAAAGCCATTGAAAACCCAGTAGTATAAAGAGGAGGAAGGTAACAGCTTGTTATCCTCTCAATACCATGAATGTCACATTAATTGAATTATAAAAAGAAGTTATTTCCATCACATGGTGCTTTTTTCATGGTGCCACCATTGAGACTTAGTTGAATAAGCTGAATCATTTCTACCTTGAGAACAACTCTCTAAGAAATGTTTATACAACTACATTGTTAATATGCTAGGTACAGTCTGCCTAACCTCTCAGCAGTCCTGATTACACTACCTACACTATCATGTAACACAATGTTACTGTAGACAACTATTATGTTGCTGTAAGGAGGGAGATGCTATTACTTAACTAAAACCTCATGTATCTCTGCTGTCAACTGAAGGCTGCATTTTATATAAGGCTTCCTTTGGGTCCAGCAGGCTTTCACCTGCTTAGTCAAATGAGTAATTGATTTCTGGACAATCAAGGCCTCTGTCTGATTGATTTGAAGCTGCAGAGGTTAATTGTGGAGAATTAAATGGAACAGAAAGTTGCACCAGAACCACATCTAATAGACATGTTTACTTTATTAATTTGCTTGATTGCCGTTAGTTGTTAATTAAATGGACAGTTCGATTCATTCTGTAAAAAAAGACACAATCACTTTATTAAACTAGACACAAAGGTTTAAGTGGAATATTCTGTCACACTTTACAGTTGTAGAAGACAGCACTACCATTATCAACTACCAACATAGTTCTACCGTGTGATTTATCATGTCTTTGATGTTTTCTCTTAACGAAGGATGCGACAGTGTGATGAAACTGTCTGAGCTGGGGTCACACTCTCTGGACTGTCCACACAAGCCCACTGGAGACCTCGATGCAAAGGTCAGTATGAAAGATTAAACAGCACACTGCATTGCCAGAATCACTGCCATCGACCTTGACTCCACTCATCCTTTATTTACGACACGGCACTCACTTCACAGTGACTAAGTGCTGGTTTTACTTCCACCGTAAAAGTATCTCATGTTTGTGCATGTGGTATTTGTAGTGGTTACACAGTTAAGAGTGGGTAAAACAGTTATTTGTGTGTGCAGTGCATGTGGACATTGAGGATGGGATGCAGAGGTGTGTCAGTGTTTTTGCATTTACTTAGTTTACTTGCATTTACGTTATATTAAATAGATTCACCAGGCCATCCAGTTGCTTAGCTCTATTATTGATTGAATCAGGCAAATGCATTTCACTTGTGCTCATGTTCATTTTCAGGACGTCACAGAGACAAATTGGTATAAGAAGCACTTTGCATCGTCCAGTTGCTTTGAGATAGAGACTAAACACAGTTTGGAGGTAATACATCTATTTTACTTTACACTATCAGTGGACAAGTTAAACTGCATCAGTTACATCACCTTTGTTGAACCCCACAATTATTTAAAGGTAGAATATGCAGTATTTGTCAGTTTGCAAACATACCCTCCAAAGTTGGCCTCCCCTTCCCGGTCTCAACCAACGAGGGAGGGAGAGAGACAGCAGTGGTGGTTGAGCGACCTAGAAAGTGAATAGTAACACTTTATTTGAAGGGCTGTCAGCCAAGACAACGTAATCTGTCAGTATGTCATTACTTCAAGTAAAATAAATAAATGTTATTAAACTAAACTAAAACTAACTAAATGTAATTAAATGTAACCAGTTTGATGACTGAGTACAGTATCAAGGTAATTATGCTTACAGAGATACCTGTTGGACAAGATAGCGGTTAGCTAGTAGGTGTAGTAGGAGTCTGTTATACAAAACAGCAAAACTATGAAACGATAAGAAAATATAGGCAGAGGGAAGGGTCACTGCAAACACGCACACCACCACATTCTTCTTGTGAGTGATAAGTGCTGATTGAAAGGGATTATTTTTATGAGTCTATACATTGTTCTTTTTTTTAACTAAATCTTACATAGAATACCTTTAACAGAAAGAGGACTTTTTAGGGGTTGTTCAGCTTTAATACTACATGTTACAAGCCAAGGTATTCCTGTCTTGCTAAGTGGAGATCCAAGTCAGGACCATATTCATAGTCAGAATCACTGTAGTCAAACAAGAATTTGCCTCAGTGATTCTGATACTGTTATATATCACAGCTTCACTAGTGTTACATGTTGACATACATTCCACAAAAAAGATCTTGTGGTAAACAAAAGTGGGTAAACTAACTCCAGTTATTGATCAAATTGAAACAGTAGTCTATAGAAAACATTTTTCCCTTTGAAAGATCCCCCTTATATAACTTACATATATAACTTACTGCTTCTCCTGTTGTGCTTGATGAGCAGGTGATTGTTTTCTTTGTCTACTTCAGGTGCGTCACTGGGAGGAAAGACTACAAATGACAGCAGGAGAAGACAGCGTGGATAAACTGTGTGCCTTTGCCCAGGATCACCTGAAGCTCCACCGCCAAAATCTGCCGAAACCAGGTACATAGCACTTTACAAACCAAGGGTGTAGGATCAGAAATAAAAGAGAAGTTAAGTAATCTGTCAGTCTGTTGACAACCAGTACCAATTACAACAATGATAGAACTTATTTCTTTTCTCTGAAATCTGTGATACACCCCCCTGACTTCAAAAAGTTTCTCACCTACATTTACACACTGTTAATAAATCATCATGCACAATACTATAGTAACAAAAATGCTTTGTTATTTGCTTTTTTCTGTTGTAGAATAATTTTCAGATGGTTTGACAATCAAAGGCAGCATTAATCAAAATTGTTATCAGTTCTCTGGTGATATTATCCTCCATTATCATATCTAGTCTGTCTGAATTACTATCCACTTTAACAGAGAGTTTCTGTAGTTTGTTTTGTATTCCAATGCTAGTAATTTTCTTTCCCCTTCCCTGGCACAGCAGCTCAGCGTTGGCCATTAAAAAATACATGAAAATGGGCTTGTCAGTGGCTGCCTCTGCAGCTTCCTCCTCTATCTGATGTGCCAGACACTCAAGTTACTGCTCATCTTTTCTCAGCTACTTGTGCCCTGCTAATTGTTTGATGACTCTGAGAAGTGACATTCGAGACTGATCCCAGAGGACTGAATGAAAGTCACTGGAACCGAACTGACAAGTAACACCAGAGAGAGAGAGAGAGAGAGAGAGTTGGCATGAGATAAGGAGTGATAGAGACAGATAATCTTCACCTCTTGAAATATAAACAAGCTTTTTGTGTTGTACCAGATCAAGCTGCATGGAGGATGATGATCAATGTTGTTCCGTTTGACCTCTTGTGTTGTGTTGCTGCAAAACACAAAGACGATGTTGTATCACTTGAGTAGATCTTATCAAGGAAAGTTAATTAATTTTCAATATTAAAGGGATAGTTTGGATTATTCAGTGGTGGGTTGTATGAGGTACTTATCCACAGTTAGTTTATTACCTACAATAGATGTGGGTTGATATGCCTCCAGTTTGGAGAAGCAGAGAGGAGTACCACCTATACTGCGTATAATATATTAACATTAGGTGCATGCATATATCTATAGGCCCACAGAACATTTTCATTCACTGAGAGGACTTTTGTAATCAAGAGTATATTAGCGAAAGGAATTTTAAAATGATTGGCGAAAGTATTGTGACAATATTATCTAGAATATAAAAGCTGTGACATCAGTGCCATCTGACAGACAAAGGGCACTCTTGCAAAGGCAAGCTACACTCTCTAAATATTTCATGCAAGGATACATGCAATCATTTGTAAGTGAAAGAGAGAAGGAGGCCAAATGGGAGATCATTTTATTCCACATCATGCAGTGTGCTGTGAAGTGTTTGAATGAAACAGAAACACTGTTTTGCACAGTCATGGAAGAGTTTTCACCTTACTTTTGGAAATCTTTATTTTTTTAAATTACTCTGGGCTTTTTGTGGCAGACATATATTTTGGATTTCTTCATTTTCCATGTAGTTAACAGTGCAACAATAAGAGTCTAAAGGTTAATGATGTTAAATAATCACTTAATAATTAGTTTGATGCCAGGTGTTGAGATTTCCTGCTTTATAGCCTGTAGCTTTTTTAACAAAATCTCCCTGCTCAGCTTGTGTTGTAGCTTTTCATTGATGGATGGCAGTGCTGTGAGCAAGCAACCAGTGTTCCAGAAATAATAAGCTTCATTCTCAAACCAGTAAGGCAAATAACAAATAAGTCTAACTGTTACAGTAGTTCTCAGTCTGATGTACAACCTTTTCACTAGTTGTTCCTGCTCTAGTTAGCTAACACATCTCAAACATCAAAATAGGCTCTTATTTTGTATGTCAGTTGAATTTAGTCCTTAACAATATGTGCACAGACTACATGAAGGGTTTTATCATTTAAAGTAAATTTAAATCTCAACCTGGTTTTGCCTCTAGTACAACGCAGGGGAATACAGTCAGTGTGAAATGTTTCTCAGCACTATAATGATGCAAATTCTCTCAAAAATATATGCAAATACTTTCTGGTCTTGTGTGCATACTATATACCGTAGCATATACCTTATTTCCATAGGGGACATGTTGCAGTGTGAGAATGGCCAGTCTCTTCTGCATAGCCTGGAACAGGCTGCTGTCCACTATGCGTCAGCTATCAGACTCAGCTCCAGAGACCCCAGACTCCACTTCCTCCTGGGTGTCGTTCTGGAGGAGCAGCACTACGCTACAGAGATGTATGGCCTCCAGAGGAAGGTACTGTCAGACAAGCTCTTTCAGTGATGCGTTGTCAAGTTTTGCATGCATGACTAAAGAGCTTCTTTGAATCTTTGATACTAAAGGACATGTTTATTAAAATTCTGATACTGTTCAAAACATTCATCCTTGGCAGTTTCTTTGTACAGAATGTCCCCTTAAGATAAACTTCAAGGATCCAGACTGAAAGACTTTTCCAGCCTTTCACAACTACTCCTTGTCCCCTTTGCCAAGTCTGACAGTCTGTTTTGTGGAAATATAAGAATAATATTTCTTTGCAAATACAATCTGAATGGGCTTTTTCATCTAAACAGTTTAACTTTAACACTTTTGGATGTTGATAATGACTGAAATGAATGACCAAGAACAGTGAATCGTGCAGCAGGAAGTTACCCAACCTCTTACCTATACTTTCATCCCCAGGCGGACAGAGACAGAGATGAATTAAGCGATGCCAAATCAACAGCACGTCAGGACGACATCCTGGCTGTCTGCAAACTCCATGGTTACCGCGGCACGCCCACAGTGCAGAACCAGCTTCAGGCCTTGGATAAAGAGTATCAGCAGCTCAAAGACCAGGGACAGTCCAGCAAAGCAGACTATGTTCAGACACTCTACATCTGGCTCTCCAAGAAAACTGGCAAGGTAACTGTGTCAGAAGTTAAGTCTAACGTTGCTGAAGAATGAAGTTTGCTTTACTCGCTCAAAATCCTAAAAAGTAAATGTCAAAGAGGGAGTTTATTTTAATCTAATTGCTTTCTTGACTTTCTCTCTTCAGTTTAACATAATGTGAAGTGAATAATAAGAGAGATATCAGATTAAAATGAAAACGGAGGACAGATTGTTGATTGTCTCAAGGCCTTTTCCAATGCCTATTAGTGAATGTCTGTCATAGTTGAGTTTGTACATGTTTCACTAATAAAGCCAAGAAAATAACACATTTAAGAAGTTAAGTAGAAAAGTTTCTACATGTGCAAGTTATGCATCTTGCGTAGTGTAAGAAACTGTTGCAATGCATACGTATATCTGTTGCTGCTTAGATAGAAGCCCCAGCTAAATCATTACCAATCAGTATATGGCAGATGAAACTGAACTCCCTCTCCTCTTGTTGCAGGACAGCAGCGCAGCTGTGCAGGATGAGGAGAGCTGCGTGCATCGGGCTCTGATGAAGTACCTGGATGCCTGGTCTTTGAGTCCTCATAGCTGGGAATACAACCTGCATGTAGGAAGGCTGCTGCTGCTGCAGGGAAAGAGCAGGGAAGCCCTGCAGCACCTGCAGAGCAGCCTGGCACTGCGACCGCTGCATCCTGCACTCAGGTCAAGTCACAGAAGTATTGTTGGTGGTAGGACTTTCACAATATCAGGTTTTCACTATTATTGCGATCTACAGGAACTTAAGAACAAACAAAACAAAACAATAGTTCATAGGTCATTGTTTATAGAAACTTGGTGCATTGTGTGCTTTTCTGGAGCACCCATAATCTCATAATCTCATAATTATTACTTTTTATCTGATAATTTCGACTCTTCGTCTCATAATAGTGACTTTTTAATCATAATTATGAATTTTTATCTCATAATTTTGATTTACCATGGGGATATTTGAAATGGACTTCCTAGTATACAGTATGCTTAAGAGGTATTGGATTATTTACATGATCTTAGCATATGTGCATTATTAACATGATATCAATATTTCCTTGTCACTGTTATTAATACCGGTATATTGTGACACCCCTAGATGGTAGTAAAAGCAGAAATCATATTATCAGTAGCTGTAATAGTAATAATAACAATCACAATTAATTAAAAGTTCTCCACAGAGCTCGAGGGTTTATTGCCTGAAGATCTCACGCTGTGCCTGGCTCATAGACAGAGAAGCCATGCTGTGCCTGACAAATGATTAATCTCCAAATTGATTCTCACAGGCAGACAAAGATAAGATAGCAGTACGTGATCATGTATTTCACCTCCTGCTAAAAAGCTGAAAGGAACCTTTTGTTCTAACTAGAGCTCTGGTATTGACTTGTTGCTAAAGCAGGGATGGAGGATAAGGAGCGAAAAGCATACATATCCTTTTCTGTCACTCTAACACTGTGAAGACCAACCTCTGAAACTCCCCTTCAGATGTCCACGAGTAGTGTAGTGCCTGGCAGTTCAACAGGGCAAATGGGGTCTGAAGTAACCTGTAAGACTACAGAGGCAGAGCTAGTTTTGCCTTCAACATCTCTCCTGCATTCATTTTGTCAGATTCTTCACGGGGCTGGCTCTGCTGCAGCAGGAACAGAAAGCCTCCGAGGACACAGAGAAGGAGGCTGCTCTGTTCTTACAGCAGGGACTGGAGCAGTTTGTCAGCCAGCGCTGCAGCAAGAGGTTTGCGTGTGTGTGTGTGTGTGTGTGTGTGTGTGTGTGTGTGTGTGTGTGTGTGTATGTGTGTGTGTGTGTGTGTGAGGTGGAAATGGATGCATTCAGCGAGAGTGTGAGAGCATGACAATATCAGTCAATCATAATTATTCATTTTCATCTCATAATTTTGACTTTTTATTTCATGACTATGACTTTATATCTCACAATATATGTTGAAACCTCCAGAGAGGAGAATAGGATAGTGAAAAGACAGTCATACATACACATACATGCATAAATCTGCAGTGTCAGCCAGTCATAGGCTTTGTCTTAACAATTTCAAAGTTTAGATTTGGGGTTTCCACTATCCAACAACTTTGTCAGTCAATGAAGCCAGAAAATCCAAATTTGGGGAAAAAACAAAAATCCAGATTTAAAAGGGGGAACGTTAATTCTTGGTTCATGATTTTGTCTCCAGCTGGGTGGAGCAGGATCCATCCGACCCTCTGTCCAGCCTCAACACACAGTTCCTCCGAGGCCTTCTCACTCTGGGCCAGCTGCAGCAGAGGAACACATTGTCTGGGAAGGCCATGAGTGCGGAACAGGTCTATCACACGTATGTTACAAACCAAAAGATTTGTTTAAAGGTTCAGTTTGTAAGATTTACAGGTATTTATGGGCAGATTATGAAAGAAATGTCACATAGTAATCATAAGTATGTATTATTGTATAGTCACCTGAAAATAAGAATTGTTGTGTTTTCGTTACTGAAGAATGAGCTGTTGAAATCTACAGATGTATCTTCCACAGAGGCCGCCATGTTGCACCACCATGTTTCTACAGTAGCCCAGAATGGACAGAGCAAACACTGGCTCTATATACAGCCCTTCACAGTTTTCCTACACCAAGGGTCATCAATGTTATGTGTCCAAGGGTCAGAATTTTTCTAAGCAGACACTGTGGGGGTGGACTTTCAAGTAATTTAAAAGTAGGTGTAATTAACCCATTATAGCTTAATATTTTCACTTTCTTACAAAATGAATGTCATTTTTAGTAATTTACACCAGGCTTCTAAAAACATGGAAAAATCATGATGACTAGATACTTTAATAGAAAATGCTCCCTGAGCTTTGCCAACGAGGCAGTTCACTGAGGAATGATATTTAAAATCAAGCTGTTGCATCTTTATTGTGCATGTGACACCTGTAGTGGCTGGTGGTGACAGCAAATTCGGTTTAATACTATAGGTCACAGAATTCTGGGGACAGCAAAACAAACTACTGTTGTTTTAATAAAAAAAAGTCAACAGGCAGGCAATGATTAGCTTTTTCCCATCATTCTGTGTGCACACAGCATCCATCTGAGATCTGTAGTGAGCATCCATCTGAGATCTGTAGCGCACAATGAAAGGAGTTGGTTATTTGGCTGTGTTATTTAGGTGTGCTGCCTGTCTCCTGCAGCTCCTCATCTAACAGCTCACTGTGGCTGCTCCTGACTCTTTCCCTTACTTCCTACAATATTTCAAACCAATCTACTGTGAAAAATTGCCAGAAATGATCATTTTCTTTATTTTGTAGACACACTCTTGATGAATGACTGTGGTAAAGCTAAGCTTACTGATAAAAAAAATTGTATACATTGTATTTCCTGTGTTTTCTTGTGTTTTGTCAGTTAATGGCTTTTAATGTGAAGCTGCAGCAATAGGAAATGTTCAGTTTGCCAAAAAAAAATGTTTTAACAAGCCAGATGTGGCCTAAATGCAGTTGATGATCCCTGTCCTACACAATTTGAGGGGGAGAGTGAAATGACCTGCAAGCTCACCGCTAGGTGCCACTAAATCCTACACACTGGTCCTTCAAATAATAATTTGACTTTTTTTATTGGAGATATCATCTCTGTACTTAGTTTTTGTGATGGATCTCAGCTCCAATTAGCTGTCTCACTCATCTCCATCATCGATGTGTGATTCAAAGAAAAGTCTCAACATTCACACCAGTATGACCCAGTTTAATAAGTGTTTAAGCGCTGCATAAAAAACCCTGTGTGTGCTTCTCTCTGTGCTGGAATGCTTCAGTGCAGCGGCGCTGGCTGCCCAGAGTGTGAGTCAGTGTGTGTGTCGTGGCGAGGTGAGCGGGCAGCTGGAGTGGGTGCTCCTGGATGCTCAATTTGCCCTGCTGCAGAGGCTGATCCAGCAGGGTGAGCGCCAAGCCAGGCCGGCCATGGAGAGGCAGTCCCTGGTGGCAAAGAGGTGCCAGGCCCTCACAGCTCTCATTCGTCTCACCTCTGTCGCCCCCTGTCAGGAGCTGCTGGACATGCAGGAGAGGGTAAGAGTGGAAACATACAAAATATGAATACATAACATGTAATTTAATGGTCTGTTTTTGTTTGCTCTCATTGTGCTGTTTTGCCAAAAACGCTTGTCCATGTATTGGCTGTTATGTCAGTTGGTGCCTGGCGTGACAAAGAAATCAGAAATCAGTTGTACCATCTGCCTGCCATCCCCACTGCTGTGTACAGGCATGCCAGCTTGCAGTAGTGACCACTCCGCGGGACAGCTATGCCCTGTGTCTCTTGGGTCTGGCACAACTGGCTCAATATGACAACAACCCAAATTCAGACCGGTCAAAGGAAGCCATAGCCGATGCCTGCCTCAGCTTCAAGGCCAGCATTGAGTTGGAACACAAGACTCAGAGTGGAGAGCCACTGGAACAGCTGAGCAGTGAGTGTGTAGTGTTCTTACTCAGGATCACAGCAGCCTATCAGAGAATCTTACACTTATGTTAAAATGTTATTGGTTGTTAATGTTAGGGCATTGGTTTCATGTAGAGCTGGAATGATTAGTCAATCAATCAATTAGCTGGTCAAAAGAAAAAGTTGCCAGCAATTTTGAAAGTTGGTTAATCTTTTCAGTCATTTGCTTCTTAATTGTAAGATTTTGCTGCTTTTCTCTGTAATCTATGAGCGTAATTGAACAGTCTTTGAGTTTTGGGCTTTTGGTTGGACAAAAGAAGCAATTCACAATTTTCAATTTTATAGGCTAAAGAATTCATCACTACATTGTGAAGCCCTTGTTTCATAACAAATCAGGCTATATATATATATATAATATGGTAACCTGAGAATTTCATTATATAGTCAATATATCCACATTAGTGATGATTATTTATCAAAAATATATCATATCAATAATATCAATATTCAGATATTTGGTTAAAAATATTATGATGTTTAATTTTGTCCATATCACTCAGCCCTTATTTATGGTGTGTTACTTTATAGAAAATATTATTGTATGTTTGCAGCATAGCCTAAAAATATTGAGATATTATTTTAAACCCATATCATCCAGCCCTAAAATTTGGAAATGAACCCCACCCCTACATTAACCATCCTTTGCGCAGATCAGAAGTGGTGGCAGGACCGGCTCGAGGCTGAAAACGAGAAAGCTGCCAAGCAGTCCATCACCCAACCGGCGGGCGTAAAGGGGCTTCCTGACACCAGTGTGGCCAAAAGAGGAGCTAAGCAGGGCAGGGGAGTAGGAGGACCTGGACAAGGGCGGGTGGCAGCAGCCGTAACCAAAGCTCCTGCTCCTCCACCCCCAGCCCCCATCAGGGGAGGGAAAGCTGCCCGACCTGCAGCCAAAACCCCTGCAGCCAGGCGAGTCATTCTGGCTGCCCATGTGAAGCATTGAGCAGACCTACTATGTCTGTGGATGTTTGCTTGCATTTATTAATTCATGAATGATTTCCTGTGGATGCTTACCTTTCTCACTAATATCCTGCTTCATATTCAAGTCAAGTACAAACAAAAACAATCTTCTACTCAAAGTTTGTCGGGCTGGGTAGCTTCACTGGAACAAGTTTGCAGTTTATTTCCACACAGAAGTTTCATGAAGAGTGAATTAAGGAAACATTTACAAGTCTTAAAAGATCTGAGGACTACACTAAAAGATATATTTAAAAATGCATTAACACTGAAATGTGTGTCTTCTGTGTTCACTAATGAAACTCTTTGTAACATAATCATCAACATAAATAGACTTGTGCCTCGAATTACATTATTCATTTCAGACCTTTTGCCTTATATTTTCTCTCCTGTAGGGGGAGAGCTGGAACAACAACCAAGCTAGATAAATCCCCTAAACCTTCCAACAACAGTACTAAACCACAGCTCCCTGCCAGCAAGTCTAAACAGGACTGTTGCCCCGATACTGTTGAGACAGCAGAGGGTAAGGCATGACAGAAGCATTGAGAATGACGTACGTAGTCAAGTGAAATCCTTTTCTCTCCAAAGTCTCAGTTTCTCATGATTTAAATATTACTTTTAAACTGAATATTATGCTGTTATGAAGTTGTGCATAAGAGGTGAGAATGGGTTTTGTATGCTCAAAGTTCTTACCATAAAAGAAATCTAGATGACAAAAGAGGCCTCATGTGCTCTGTGTGTCCAAGGAGTTCAAACAAAATAATGTTTGAAGGAGAATCAAGAAATGCAGATGAAGAATTACATTTTACTTGATTCTCTGAGGTCAGATGACACACCCCAATGAATGCTCATATATGAATGAGCATTTGTTTCTTTTACGTAACTGTCCTTTAACTTTATGTTGCATTTCCCAACTAAAAATTCACCTTAGAAAATATATTAAATATTTTTGCATCATCACCCCACACACTGTTTCAGTTGCAGTAATGTTCTTTTCATTGAGGTCGGTCAAGTATGAAATGAAAAATGTTCCAGTTTCACTTTAAACAACAATTGTGTAATTGTGAAGCCTCATCTATGACCTGGCATGAAATTACATCAGCAACAGCCATCTTTTAACATCTTTTTCTTCCTGTGTTTGTCAATGGAGGTAATTATTCTTAATGTGTGTATTAATTGTTGTTTTAGAGCCTGCTGTAGCAGACAAAGTGAGCGTGTCCAGTCCAGTGAACCGCACATCTCATATCTCACGACTGGGTCTGGCCCGCGTCCTCTCCCGCTGTGCCGCCACCCAGGAGCAGGCGAAGCAGCTCTACCAAGAGGTTATCTCCATGGCGCCAGGGGTCAGTTGTTATCTGTTGCATTTAGATTTCAGGCATTTCCTCACTGCTTTTACAGTGCAGCTCACAACGGCTGTAAAATAAGATAACTTCACGATTTTTACTCCCACCCAATTGTATGACTCCACGGGTCTGTGATTAATTCTAGTGGAATGATCATGTGCTAGTCTGTTGAATTAGAAAATTACACAGTCTTTGGTTTTCAAAAATATTTTCAAAACTTACTGTGAACAGTGAAAATCACCCATTTGCACTCTGGTAAAAAAGCGAAGAAACAACTGTATTTTTTAAGGAAAGGTAAAGGTAGAATAAGTAGCATTTGTCAGTTTCTCTTCACAAACACACCAGAAAGATAGCTAATTCTTGAGTCTCATTCCAAGTATGTCAAATCTCAACGTTTTGGGCTGTTGAAGCATCCTGAGCACAGCAAAAATAAGAAGAAGACAAGAAGGTACAGGCAGAAGGCGGGGTCTCTGTCGACGCAGGCACAGTCACACTTCTGTTGGGTCGTGGGTGATGATATTTTTATACAAGTCTATGCATTGTTTTTTGGGGGGAAGAATCCGGCATGTTTTGCCTTTAAGAAGGCAAACTTCCTGCACCAAGTTCTGGAAAAATTACAAAGTGGAATGGTTTGTGCATGGCCCAGGACAGGAGGGGTCTACAGCGGGTGATTAAAACCATCCAGAACATCACTGTATACTCATTTATGGAAGATCAGTGACATTGCGGAGGTGATATGCCTGTACAGAACAGGAGAGGCAAGGAAAAAATAACATTTCTGTCTGAACTACAGTGACTGGTCTCATTTCAGCATTTTATAGCCCAACTAGTAAAGTAGTTATCTGAAGAGATTTACAAGTTGGCAGATAAGATGTGGTTAATGAATCAACTGACTGCACAGGTCCACGATGCCTACATTGAGCTTGTGCGGCTGCTGGAGCCATCAGACCCTCAGGCTGCAGTGGAGGTGTACTGCAGATTCCCTCTGAAGCCTGTGGCTGAGCAGAGCTTTGATGACGCCTTCATCACGGGAGAGATTGTCCATATGCTGATGACGCTGGAGCAGTACGACCACCCACAGCTGGGCCCCAGCCTCATAGCATACGGCAAAGTCATGGGCCTAAGTGAGTACTGTTACTAATATTATAAACACTGTAGACATGGTAATATTAGGGCCCAATTTAGAACATATATCGCACATGGTCCAAAGTGCATGGCGCACCTCAACCTCCCCTTTGCTATTTAAACGGCACATAATCGGGGTTCTAATTGAGACACAAGTTGCAAAGGGGTTGTATTTAGTCTCTTAATTAATCATTGGTGTGTTTTGTGCATAACATGAATGAAACCAATCAGCATGTCATCTCCCATTCTCACTTTAAGAGCCAAGTGTGCCTGCCTTTTGCACATTGCTATTTAAAGGATTCAGCAGGTTGGAGAAGCAAACAGAGATCCTGAAATGACTCCCTTACTGCACAGTGATGGTAAATCCACAATGGCGTTGTTGGTTAATCCACGGGTCAGCCGGGCCGCGTAAATATTAACATGCTGATTAGTAGCAACTTGCCTATGTAGGCACATTGCTGTTTGTCCTTTATATAGCAGGAAAATACTGCACCACTAACTTCAGACCAGGTTTTTGTTGGTCAGTGGCACAATCACTTTCTACTGCATCAAGTTAGCAGTGCGCCTACAATGCACCTGACCTCACTTCATTTTAAGACCAACACACCCATGGTCGCACAGATGGGTGCAAGAACATTTGCTACCAACACGACATGGGTGGGTGGTAAGAAACTGTGTCGGTCAAAAATACGATGAAAGCTGCGCTTCGCTCTGCACTACATTGTACGATGCTTTGCATCAGGCAGAACAGCTCATTGTCTTGGCAGCAGAAGTACCACTGTTATTAAAGTAAAGTTATTAGCAGGAATAAAATGTCTAAAGCAAATTAATACTTAAATAAAGAACAAATAAATTACATTTTTTATAATTTGGGACATAAACAGAATCTGACAAAATAGTGCAATGTTTGTAGACTGCATATTAAGATTGTCAGCCACAGTAAAAATAGGAACTGACTATATATTTTTTGTAACAAATAAAGTGGTGGCACCGTTTATACCACACTCCTCTAGGAGCGGTACGAAGGCCACTGGACTTCAGGCAAGTCCAGAATACCATAGCAGCGTGCCATGCCAGCGCCATGTTTATACCTCGCTATGTGACAAGCTCCACCCGTCTTGAATGACAGGCAATAAACTGCATTTACTATTATTTGCCAACCACGATGTTCTTAGTGGTCACCTTGACTATATTTAACAAATGTCTTGTTTAAATACAGTGTTGAAATCATGCAGCCAGTCACATGTGACATGCCATGACATGCTATTTATAGAGATGTATTATTTTCAAATTGTGGGATGGCCAGATAGATGGCATGACATATTACATAGAGTGCATGCATGCAGCATGATGTCAGATAAATAACTGAATGTGCACAGGTCAAGTTAGGTTAAGATCATTTAATTACTTTAAGATGTTCAATATATTTTAGATCAAGTCACTAAGTAGATGGTTGTTTAAAACATTTAAAACACTTGAAATAACATGACAAACATTTTGGATATCATTTTAAAATTAAACTGTTAAAATTTATTAAAGCATTTGTGTCAACGTGACTGCTGTAATTCTGACATAGTCATCTGTGGTTGTTTTTTTAGGTTGCATAGACAAATACATCGACATCTTGGATGACAAGTCCATGACCAAGCTGCTGAAGAGTGTCTATGCAGGGATCCATGACAGACAGGAGGACGATCAGGACCTACAAGATTTCTTCAAGTTCAAATGCTGGATATGATAATGCTTGTGAGCTTCTTACAAGTACCTGTGTTTATCTTGTAGAATCCCAACAGACTTTCCTTTTTGAACTGATGAGACACTCTGTGTTTATAGATACAGAAATCTTCTTGTCTTAACTTTGCCCTGCTGTTATAATGAAGTCACTCATATTGGACAAAAGACACTGAGAAAATGTTCATCTTTTTCTCCAAAGGCACATTTAATTTGAAAACACAAGGATTCTCAATAAAAATGACATATCAAAAGTGACAAGTTTAACAACAGACAAAAGTGGAATACAACAATGTTCACCAAATAGTGCAACAAAAGACATGCGTTTCAGTGAGCATCCTTCGGAAATGGAAATAGATTTTTAAAAAGTGAAATTTGATCCCAGAAGTGTTATTCCAAGCCAGAGGCTTTATGACTCATTTCTTCAATCCTTTTAGATGATACGGGAGATGTATCACTGTGTTACAAGGGCATTTCTCTGCACCACAGGATAACAGTGCCTGCAGGGCTCTGCCAAGCACAACACAACTGTCAGGGATAACATTTAACAGACAAAACAACACAACCCCATCGAAGGATTTCCCAGTTCAATGTTTTTCTGTGGAAAAAAAAAAAGTCTAAACACGAGTATCAGTTGTAGAAAATCTAGACAGCTTCCAAGACTCGCAGTAGGAAGTGGTTGTCCTCAAATAAAAGACAATTCAGCCTCAGAAAAGGGCAGTGATGTACACTCTGCGTCTCTGCAGTTGTGTCTCATTTCGTGTCGAGCTGTACCGATCTTCATCATCTGTCTCCTTTTTTCACACCACGTTGAGTTTGGTGACAATAAGCACACGGACAGACTGGTCAAAGCCCGAACACACACACAAGCCCTGCTTGTCAGGGCTCCAGTCCAGGCTGGCGATTGGTTGAGTGGACAGAGTGACATTCTGTAAGAGGTTGACAGTGCCAGCTACGCCCACATCCACGCCATCTGAGTCCTTCTTGCTTCTTTGAGCGGGATACTCACTGGAAATGACACAAAATATATTGTATATACTATAATAAAGCAGAGAATTTGATACTTATGAAACAACCACCACTATGTATCTTGAAACAGGACAAAACATTGTTGTAGGTAAAGATCAATAACTTACTATTTCCATAGATGTAAGTTTCCTGCTCCTCCTGCAGTCATAAAGATGTCTCTGTTTTGAGGCAAATGCCTCACCTGCCAGATGGTCGACTTATGAGCCTAAAATAAAAGAGGAGAGAAAAGAGATCATTTCCTTTCCAACACAATCAAATTAGTAATTGCAACATTAATTCCTTGCACCTCTCAAGACATTTTACAAACCTCTAAATCACTTTAGTTTACTGTAGTCAAACAGTGTGGCCTTGCTGATGTGTCATTTTTTGTTAAATTGTTGTCCCTTGCATTCTTTTGAATGGCACTGACTTAAAGGTGGAGTAAGAGTTTCATTCCCAGGTTGTCAAATACCGAGAACAGGTGTGGAAAGCAGCTAAAGCACCAGGAGGTCATACACGAATATGTTTTGACCTAAGCTGAAATGTTAAGAGAGGAGGGGACTCATCTGAGCCCCAAAACAGTATAAATTGAAGGGAATTTTGCATCATTCTTTAGTCTAATCCTGGATTGACTCGAGTTTGGTTGATTTTTCCTGCACCAGGGAGATCAATAAAACTCCTTGCACCAGAGCTTGTTCCAGCTCGTGTGATCCTTTTTCCTTCGATGTTGGGTTGATTTTTAATTGTTTTGACATAAGATTTTTCAACAAAGCAGTCCAGAGTGTGGTGGCCTTGTAACTATCACTTTAGGCACAAGATGGAAGTTGTTTTTCACAACAGCACAGCTAACGTTAGCCACACTGTGTAGCAGGCTGGCAGCTAACGTCAGCACTGTTTACTTGCAGCCACTGTGAAATTAGTTGCCAGGAACATCCCTAATATAAACCTGGTTGTAAATAGCCACATTGGCTAAATAACAGTTAAAGGTTATGTCTTTGAAGGCATTGAAAGTAGTGAGTCTTATTTTAAGAAACAATGTTTAAAAACTCTAACTATACACTAGTTCAAAAATAATAAATATATAAACTAATATTAACTTTGAAAAAATCAAAAGCTTTGTTCTTAGAGTATATTAATATCTTATTTTTAGACCAAAATGACTAGTGGAACTAGCGGAACCTTCATGGTTGGAGACAGTGATGTGTTGATCTCTCTGAAGAAGTGGACAAATATTTAGAAAGCTGAGGCCTCTGATCTCTCAGACATAGCAAACACTTGGCAAGCTGGTCTGTGCACTAATGCCGATTTAAGTGTGTTTTTCGAGCATTTTCCCACAAAAAGCCACACTCCTCTCTTCTCACCGGCCCGGTGTCATTTTTGGCCAGTGTCACAAAGCCGCAGAGAAATGTTAGACAAACACGACCCCAAACACTTCCAGCTGTGAAAACGG
>JAJHUR010092690.1:0-21661 GCA_027495735.1 Lutjanus campechanus
ACCACAAAATATAATATTTTATTACAAAATGCAGGGAATTTATTACACATTGTATTCAGGCTGTTTATTACAAAATGTAGGTGTTATTACTTAATAAAGTGAAAGTTTAGTGAGGATTTGTTGCGTTTTGTCAGGTTATTACAAAATGCATTGTTAAACTGGTTTAACAAAATCTATCTCACTCTCTAAAAAAAGGTCTCTCTCTCTGTAGCGATGCTTTCCAAAATGTGTCAGTTTGAATGAACATGACGATGCTAAAATTACAGTTTTGCAAACGGAGCCTGGCGAGAGCAATAACACAGCTGTTTCTGGTAAAACAAGATCTATATATTCTTTAAAAACAGGTCTGTTGCAGTCCCCTCCATAATGTTATCAGACACTTACAAAAACAATCTGAGCCTGTCAGAGACAAAAGCAAATGCTTTCAGTGGACGTAGTACTTTGATGGTGAGCAGTTGCCCATCAGGATTACGAAGCTTAGTTTTGCCTCTGCTGGCTGCAGTTTTCTCACTCAATACTGGACCAAATTCAAAATGTCCCCATTAGTCACTTAGACACAAAAACATGGGAGACCAGGGCCCAGGTTGAAAAATACTTAAATTACCTTTTAATAAATGTTTTGTAGTTATGTTACTCTTTATGTTCATCAGTGTGGTTTTGAAGTGAGTGACACTGTGCATATGCCACGCTATAACATCCATCTGTTTCAGCTTGTCATCTAACACAAGCAATGTGACAACTATTTGTCTCTTGGGAGTAATTAAGTAACCACTCTGTTATCTTCTATTAGTGTGCGACTGTTTTTAAGATATTTAAAACAAAAACGTCACTCTCGGCTCATATCTACACACACTGTTGGCCAGTCACTGCTAGAAAGTCTTATACAATAAATATATTGAAGTCGATCTTACTGGACACTTAAATTTCCTTCTGAAAATCAGATTAGATGTTATTCTGAACATTAGAGACGCACTGATTTTTCTTGGTCAGTTCCAATTTAGGTTTTTAGAGAAGTGGGATCTAAAGATTCTGATTTTGGATGATTCTGATATTCTTTCTTTCAAAGAACTGACAGCATACAAAACATTTTTTAAACTTTTCTTAAATGGAAAAATAACTGTATGTATATTAAATAATTTTTACATTTTCTCCAAAGTGTTTGAGATCACTGCCATGCCTTGTCCTCTTATTTTGTTCTCTCTCCTCCTCCTCCACCTCTTCCCTTTTACAACCTTTCACAATTCTCTATTTCTGCTTCTCTTATTTCTCCAACTCTTCTCTTTATCTTTTTCGTGGAGTCTATCGCTCCCCCTAACGTGCATGTATGACTATGACATTACTGTCATAGTGCCGGAGCGCACTGGAAAGACGCTCTTCTACTTTTTTCTCCAAGTGAGGACAGAAAATATCCACAGTTTGTATAATCAGTTTTAAGTGCTTGAAGATCCAATCATCACTAAAGAAAAAGATGATGCAGACTCGCAGTCGCAGTAGAAAAGAGCTGAGAAAGATCAGGCTGAAAAACGACCAATTCGGGTCACCAGCCGATTGATCTGTGCATCTTTAGCAAATGTTGTGTAATGCTATAGCGTTGTTGTCAGAGAAGCGAGTATTTTAACTTGCCATGTTTCCTTAATCTCTGATGACATATCATGGTCAGTTTATGACTTATTACAGTAAATGTATTACAGATTTCTCCTTTAAAAATTAATATTCCAGCTCTTTTCCCCTGGTTTTCACCATTTGCACAATTCAACCAAATGAAACAAAACTAAAACCTTGAAACCAGCAAAAGCACAGACACAGACGATACATGAAATCACAAAAGAGCCAACTAACGTCTCACATGAGCTCATGTGAGACCACTCAAACGTCACAGTCAGCTGCTGTGTAATTTTTCCTCTTTGGCGAGAGTGGAGGTGAGGAAACATTCCTGGGTAATTCTGGGGGAGTTGAGATAATTCATGACAAATGACCCCAATTTCTGCCTGCCTGGACAAGCTGCTGCAGCACGGAGACAAGTCTGAGAGAGGGAGGGAGGGGATGCGTACAAAAATAACATAACGGCTCGTACTTGATCATTTAATTGGTTTAAACATGGCCTTCATGTTCAGATTATCTGTGTACAGTATTAGCAAATGAATCATAAATACAAGGCACTGACAGCTTGTTTCCCCTTTATTTCCTCTTCTGTCTCTCGCTGTTGGTTCAGTGACTAATTCATTGTTTTCAGGAATGTGGTGCTTCTGCATTTTTTGGCAATTTTTACTTCTCATGGGAGAGAAAGCTTTCTCTCTATTTTACTGCATTTTTGTGTCCAACTCTTTTCGCAACACTGCTGCTAATATAAACAACTCTATCTAGAGTTTCAACTTATTATTATTAAATTTTCCAATTAATTAAGTGCCTAGCCAATATCGTACTCTGAAAAATATGAACACTTATGTAAACCAGTATTTTATATTTGTAATTAACTTAGTAGAGGTCTGTTTTCACTTGAGGACAAGGAGTATTTTTAATACTGATCAGTAAAAACAAAAGATACATTACACCAACTAACTGAATACGAGCGTCCAACTATCATGTTGCATTGGATGCTTTGTGTCCACAGTGAATCTGTTAAATATGCACTTTTGTCATGTAATCAAACAACATCCCTATTAGCTATGAGCTCGAGAACAGATTAGAGACATAACCACTTCAGTAAATGGTGGATGAGTATTTGCCATCTGTCACGTTTATACTTTTTAAACAGAAAACACTTGGTTTATATTGTGATATTTAGATATTTCATTACGGGAAATTACATACAAATGAGTCAACAGCAAGTAGGTTGTTATTAGCAATGGTCAATTAAATTGATAAGCCTTCTCCCTGGGGATCTCACTCCAGTCAGCTGACACATTTTGACTCATTTTAACTTCATGAACCGACCATGCTGCAGCGCTTTCAACTGGAGAGACAAGAATAAATAGGAACAGGGCGTCTGACAGAACTTCAACTCAAAACGGCACGCCGCACTGCAGCGCTCACGGTCAGTTCGGACATTCACACCGAAAACAATGTGATCAAACCTTTTTTGTCACACAAGTCACATTCAGTCAGGACCAGGGCTCAGAATTAAAATTTTGCGTCCCTCAGCTGTCACAAATTTTACTTTCAGCTGCAACAACTATTGTCCCAAATTTAAGTCCTTTTTTTCCACTCTAGTCAGCCATCCAAGTTCAGCTAATCATTCCTGCTCTTATATCAGAATTTATTTTACATTTTCATTATTATTGTAGTCCATGGTTGAGTTAATGATTCTTGTTTCTGTTTGATCAATAAATGCATCACTGCAAACTGCAGTGCAAATGCAGACTTTCTGATTGGCATATAGCGATGGACGCTTCTAATCCACTGACACTTTCATTCAGTGTTGTAAGACAATAAAACATGAACATGACTTCCAAGGTGGGTGAATCCTTATATAGGCCTTGTAAAATGTCAAAAGTAATCACAAATGCACAAACTCTGTCTATAAGGTGTTTCTCTTGTACCATCACTAACCTGAATCCAAACATGATCTCATCATGGCGGAGATGAGCGTCATCGTCAATCGACAGGATGGCCTCCGTTTCCACGGCGTCCCAGGGAAGGAAGCGGTTGTTCAGGCTGTTCTTTTCTGTTCGGACAACCTGCGGGCATTTAGACAGGATTCTGCTTAGCAACAACATTTCTGTCAGACATTTCAGGCCCTTCACATGTAACTACTGACAGCAACTCAAGTTAGGAGCCAGATATGTTGTTGGAAAACTCAGAATGAAATTGTAATTTACAGTTTGTACATTTGGTGTCACTGTGCTAGTATCCAGGCTCAGGTATGAAGGTGGGCAGTTTCTGCTGTTGTTAGGGTTTGATCACAGACGGACAAAAGAGTTTTTGACCGCTGTGGCGCTAATGATTTGTTTTTTTTTTCATGCTGTGACTGGGTGTTATAGTGATTTTCTGATTTTTTTTTGGATGGAAACCTGAAAATGGACTTTGTTCACATTTATGCCAGTGGAACAAAAAAAGAGACTGTTATTCTGCAACCAAAAAAAAAAAGCCTGTGGAGTCTGAACGCAACAACACAGCGTGTATCAGTGGATCCCTGACTTCTACTGGAAAGAAGTCGAATAAAGTTCACACTGACCCACCTCACAATTATCATCAGTAATAATCAATAATTGGAGAAGCAACTGATCAAAAAGGATTCAAGTTGAATTTCAGTGGAATAAAAGTCAGCATGATGGCATCAGAAACACCTGTTTGTTTCGTTCCCTTAAATAAATCATATTCATTTAACTATGTTTCACTCTATATTTCTCCCCTGATCCACGCTACCAATTTGGGAACCACTGATGTACGGTAACATCAAGCTAAAGCTAAGCGCATCAACCAATTCACTCCTTGGTTACACCTCTCAGTAGCTGAAGTAACAGGCTCGACTCCTAATAGTACACTTTAAATAATACTAAATAAACATTTTATACTTCTACCTGACCTAAACCTGCATTAAATTATATTTTAGCCACTTGGGGGCAGTCAAAACAATCTGTAAACACAACATTTACATATTATGTATTTCCATTTAAGTCAATATGGTGAACTTGTTAGCAAAAGTTAATTATTTACATACCCAGGAGATAAAAAGTCCAATATTTACTGTACTCTCCACCAACTCTTGAGGGAAATATCTGTCTCTTTAGCTGCTTGATGCTCCACTACGTTCACCAGATAGACCTCGCTACCTTTTTTTGTGCTGGGCAAGTAGTAGTGTTTCTCCTTTTGCTTAACATGTTTGTCAGAGATCAGGAGCATCATACTAGCTTGCATAGATGGTGTCAGCAACTGTAGTAACTGATTTAAGATGAAAACATGAAGTTGAAGAGTATCCATTATTGATCAACGTGTTAGACTGTACATCACTCAAGGTCTAACACAGGCAGAAATTCCATTGTGTCCTTCTGTTCGAGAGAACATTCAGATCAGTCATCAAATGAATCAGACTCATTTTCGTGTTCTCCGTAATTATCCCTTGATCTTGAGAAAACAAATGCAACAAGTCATTTTCACGTGATAAATAGTCATTATCTCAAAAAGTCTGCCTTTTTTTTCTTGAGATCCCAAGATAAATTAACCTGTTATGAGAAAACGAGCTTTGTTAACTCAAGATGATAAAGTAATTAACTTGTGATCTTGAGACAACGGCATTAAAATCCATTATTACAAGCACCGCTGTTCTCTGCTCCTGTAGTACAGAGAGCTTTTGGCTGATCCAGCTGCCTCCAGTGGCTGAGGAGTGAGAGTGAATCAAAACAGCATGTTACAACACTCTGTAGGTGAGTGATAAATCTGTAGGAGAGTGATAAATCTCTGTGGGTTCATCACTACAGGCAGCTCCTTTCACGCGCACAGTCATTGATTAATTACCATAAAAAAATACAGATGACAGCAAATTTTAGAGGCATCTCTACTCCTAAAATAGTTTGAGATATTATATTTTAGTTTCTAGAAGTCTACATTTTCTATTTTATTTTAAATTATCTATATGTACATATAGGCATATATATTGCTATTTCTTGTTTTACACCTGCTTTGGCAATATAGACACTCAAGCCAATTAAGCCCCTTTGAAACTGAAGTTGTCCAATCTTCATGCCAGGTAGTGCCAAAAACTCTTCTAGCACTTACAAATACAAAGTCCAATGCCTTAGTTTCTCTCTCACAGCTTAACACTTGTCCACAAAGAAGTCTCTGTCACAAACTAATGGTGTGAGTATGAACTACATGAATATTTTATTGTTGAGGCTTAATTCAAAAGCACAAATTTCATTATTCATGGACGTCAGACTTCCTCAGATCGTTTTAGCAAAGCTGGTGGTAATTTGTATGGACTCCTACAGAGTTTCGAAGAGGTGCTGATCCAAACAGCTCAGTGTAATGTACTTAAGCAAACTTTGCACCACCTCTGACACACTGGAAATATTACAGGTTACTTTTTTTAAACACAGGAGATGTACCTCTCACTAAAGAATCCAACACCACTTAGATGAATGTGTGTACATTTAATGGATTAGACGATCACTCACCACAATGGGCAGGCCGATGTCTGGCCACAGGAGGTCATCTGATGGAGGCTTGGGTGAGTTCCACACCACCACCACTTTGTTGAGGTACGGCAGTCCGTTCAACCTCTCCAGAGAGTTCATCAGCACCTCCTCCCTCTCATATGTCAGCATGACCACGGTGAACTGTTCCCGGGGAACGTTCCCTCCTAAGGCTGCTTGAAACTCCTTCCCCGAGCCTCCCGTACCTCCGCCGATGGGTCTAAAACCTGTACCTGAACCGAGGAATTTGGCTTCAGAGGGCAGCACAGGGTCCAGAGGAGTGTGAGGAAACAGATGGAAAGGCCCTGGGGCTCGGTTCCACGCTCTATAGGTGTCTGCAGCTGTGTATGTGAAGTTGCGGAGAAAGCGAGGAGAGGCGTAGGGGGGTTCTGTCTCAACGGGACCCAAATCCAGGTCACCGTTGTCAGCCAGGTTGGCGTCAGTTCCTGCAAGCTTCCCTGCTTTGTGAGGAATCTCATGGGCAGGCTCTTCTTTGATAGGTGCAGCAGGGACTTGGATGCTGGTTCTGATACTGGCCAGCAGGGTGTTAAGAACATTCTCTGAGGTGGAGAAGTACGTCTCCCACAAGAAGCGGCCCTGCCGCCTCATCGCCAGCATGTCATTGTCTGATAGGCTGCGCAGCAGGAAGTGGAGCTCTGTGACACGGGGTTTGGGGACTATAATGGCAGCTTCACTCCATCGTATAAACTGGTGATATGGTAGTCTGGAGTGGTCCCCCAACACGACTGGGATGGTCCCGACCTCGAGGGCCTCAAACAGTCTCATCCCACAGCCTGCTGACGCCACCAGCTGTCCGTCTCCTGGAGCGATCACCAAGGCAAACGTTGACGCCTTGAGAACCTCCAGCCTGTCCTCCCGCTCGCCACAAAGAGCCCACTCTGTCGGCAAACTGGGCCGCGGGTTCTTGCAGGTGAACTCTACCAGCACCTGATCCAAGTGGCTGTCCTGCACCGCCTTTAAGGTACCGATGATGCGATCATCATAGTCAGCCGGCGGGTCTCCTTCCATTTCCTCCTCAAAAGACTGAGGGGGCGCCTCCTGTAAGCTGCTCCTCAGTGACTCCACCCTTTCACCCTGGAAGGTGAAGAGGTATTTTCTCTTAACAGGGACTTGAGGGGGCACTTCCAGAAAGTTTGGTTCTGAGAGCGCATGAACCAGAGGGGACACGACCAGGTCAAAGCCCTCGCGGTACTGCTGCTCCAGGAAGGTGGACTGAGCGACCGCCGCCCGCCCTGTGCTCACATTATACAGGAAGTTCTGTGTCATGGACTTTCTGGAGAGATGCACCAGCACATGATTGTGTCCATCAGATCTCCAGTAAGGAAGAGCTTTTAATTGCTTCTCCAGCTCTGAAGGAGGCGGCAGCGGGGAGGATGGGGACTCTTGCAGCTCCCCGACCAGCACCAGATACAGACAGGCGATACTGGGGTTATCAGTTATATAAATGTTGCTCTTAACTGATGCTGCAAACGCCTGCTTCACCAGGGGGTCAATATAGTCCGCCCATGGATAGGAGCCTGTGTCGTAGACATACACAGGAAACCCAGACGTTAGAGGGCAACGCGCATAGTCGAAGCAAGAGCGCAGGCGGCAGGAGCGCGCAGACTTTGGCGGCGGCAGTCCCGGGTCCTCCTTGTCTGGCAGCAGCCTGACCGGCAGTGACAGCTTGGGCTGGTTCTGAGCCATCAGTTCTTTATAAGAATGCTCCGTCTGGCTGATGACATTCTTTAGCTGTAGCAAGTCCTGCTTGGCGCTGTCGATGCTGCGCTTGCAGGCCTCGATGCGCAGGTTGAGCCGCGCAATCTCCCCGTTGAGCTCCTGCCTCTTGGCCTCCAGCTGCAACAACTCCTCGCTGACCGATTCACGGATTCGGCACAGATCCTGCACATGTTTGGCCTCACACAGTTCACCACCAGGACGCGGCCCAAAGATGCGCTTATCAGGACCCCCAGCTTCATCTATGGTAGTGAGGTAGTAGTGGGCAATGAGTGGGAAGAAGACCAGAATGAAGAAGAGCATGAAACTGAGCCATGTGAGACGCACACGCCGCAACACCCATGGCTGGCCACCGGCACCCACCCCACCACCGTTACGCTGCATTGTTGACTCTCTCAGTCTCCTCCTTGCCCCACCAGGGAACCGTTGCTATGGGGATCAGCAGCAGCCATGGTACGACCTTGTCAGCAAGGCAGCGGGATGGATACTAAATCATCAAAGCCGGGCAGTAGCTGCGTCCTTCTGTAAAGGTCATCTGAGGCTGTTTACCGCTGCTCAAGAGTCCCGTTCAGCCTCACCTGTATTCTAATATGTACTCTGATGAGTTATAGGCCACACAAACTAATGCCATTTCTACTGTGAGGTTGAGCCACTCTTACAGATCTATGTCAGAAAACAATCCCGCGTCAGGAGAGGGGTTTCCCTCGATGTGTGATGCAGGGAGGACATCGCGGCTCACAGGGCGGTGAGATAGCTCGGAGGGCCAGTTGCTTCTGCCTGTGATGGGCTCATTTTCTGGCCCCTTGTCGGGATTTCCTCCAAAAACGGGCCTTCTGAATTATTCTCTTCCTTCTTAAAACAGAAACCTGGAAAAGAGAAAAACAAAACACAATGAGTCACAATCATCTAATATTTATTTGTAGCAAGATCAAAGTGACTCTTTAACTATAAGAACGATTGAGCTGCAGTTAATGGACTATTTGAGGTGGAGCTGACAAAAATTGTCTTAGTTTTAGAGATGAAAGGTAATGAAAATTCAATATCATGATTATAGAGATCAGAAATATGGTTACCAGTATTTTCAAGGTAATGTTAAAATGTGCTTTCAAAAGCATTGATACACAGTGAAATCAATTCACCAAGTTTTATGTTGAAAACCTCTCAACGATTTCCAATGTCAGTGTTTTCACTGATGCAAAAACAAACCCACGTTGCTGCTGTGCCTGCATCTGAAAGACTGTTGCTAACTTTGGTTGATGCTGAACAGTAGTTACTCAGTTTTTCAGAGCACAGTAATCAAACATTTTTTAATGATAATTAACATTTGAAACAGTAATATTCATCAGCTAAATTTATTGCAGTTTATCCTGAAACCGGTAATCTTTTCATCCCTACTTAGTTTTATGTAGTAAAATATCTCGCACCTCTCAAAAGGTATGACTGAGAGCTAGGGCTGAATGATTTCGAAAAAATGCCTAATTGCAATTATTTTGGCTGATAGTGCAATAGCGATTTAATTAATGATATTAGAGAGAATGATAATTCTTACCTTATTATTCTAATTTTTTGGGAAAAACAGCTTACAGCATGACCGAAAACAATGAGTCAGAGTACCAATTTTTATCTCGCATTTATGGCACATGGGTGAAAGAGCATGACTGAAATGATGTCTACAGTTGGGGGGGATATGTGCATTCTTCTTTGTGCATCTTCAACCGTATTACTTTGGCACATTCGCAGACTGAAACTGATTTAGCATTTAGCTCGAGATCTCTTTCCAGTTTTCATTATTAATTGTGACAGACAGCTCCTTCTCCCGTGTGCCTTTAAGCCCCTGTAAAGTAACAGGGGTGCAAAACGCATATTAGTCTCACAGAATAGACTGACAGGCAGAGATCTGTTAGGAATAACAATTTCTCAGTAGAGGATCTTTCAAGGTTCTCAATTAATGTTATGCTGTGCAAAATATAAACTTCTTACAATTTTTACATTTCATTTAGCAGATGCTTTCATTCAACGCAACATACATTTGAGAGCTGATTCAACACAAATATAATCTATCATTTATTCAAATGTAATAACCACATTACATGAAAATAAGTTATTCCATTTAAATAATGCCGCTATTACCCTGTTGTCTAAAACCAGCATCAACCATCCCAGGCTGGAAATCAGGATTGTTCACAAGAGGGGTTAAGACAGATGTCAGTTTTGACCTTCCTTCAAGTCTTTTCTTTTGCATTAATTGAGGGCAGCACTGTTCGTCATTACAGAGACACAAGAGGTGAAAGGTTGCGGGGTCCTGGGGTGCACACTAACATATACTTATAGTCCGGCTTTCCATAAGCAGCCACTGTAAATGTGTCTTTAAAAGCGAGGCTCCGCAGCTCATTCTGTTTTTCACTGCATGATTGCCTGGTCCTGGAAAAAAATCATCAGTGTGCTGCAGCATACCAGGGGGTATCTGTTTCTTTCAATTTCCTTTAAGTCACACAGAAAGAGCACAAAACAGGGGAGAGCCATCACTAGTAAACTACACACAGTGGGCGAGCCAACACCAATAGCACCTCCAGCAAATCTCATTAAAGGCCTCCTCCTGCATCCCGACCTCATCACCGACTCAAATTACTGAGCGTCCCTGATAACAGTCCATCTCAGAGAGTGATGGGGAATTATCTTCACTAGCTCAGAAAAGAAAAAGGCTCTCACAGGGCTCTCACAAAGAAAAACAGCTGCACCTTCTGATGCACACAACTGTACTCTTGCCAGTTTTATTTCAAAGTTTTCAAGATGCTTCTGAAGCCACCGGAGGTGAGCTCTCAGGATGTAACAGCTTGTGTTTTATCTTCAGATCACTGCAAGAATAACCTCAAATACATCTTCCCCTTAAGCATATTTTCACCGGATGTTTGGAACTGGTTAGAAAATGCAAAGAATTCAAAAATTAGGCATGCACAAATCCGATACTCCATATGGGAATCGGTCTGATTCTGGCCAAAGTTACTGGATCATATAGTGGAGAAAGAAGTATAATCTGATGCGATCCATTCACCTAAACTATCACTAAATACTCAAGTAAACTTTGAGCACCATGCCGTAAAGATGGATGTGTCGGAGTAACACAGATGAGCAGCATTTGTCACCTGAGTGGTACTGAACATGAGTGAAACCTGTCATCATGTCAACTGTGTGGATTATTTTAAGCTCAAAGAAGAAAAAAGTGAAATCAGCCAAGTGACATTCATGCATTTATTTTAATTTCATTTTGAATTTCTGGTGGAGCTGCAACTATTAATTACCTACTATTGTGTTTATTGATTAATCAGATTTAGAGCTGCAAAGATTAGTTGATCAAAAGAAAATTAATTGCCAATCATTTTAATCATTGATTAATTGTTTTAGTCATTTTCATCACACAAAAATGCAAAACATTTCCTGGGCCGAGCTTCTTAAAAGGATACTCCACTTTACATGATAACCCACTCAGTATGTACTCGCCACTATGCCGATGTGATGATGGGTGAAGGTCTTCAGTTCACCAAACAATCCTGGAGTTTCAGCAGAAAACAGTGTAGCAGTCTCATCCAGTACAATGGCAGTGAATGGTGACCACGGATAAAACGTTAAAAATAGCACACAAAACAAACACAAAATGTCTCCATCCTGCTTGTGTGGTGTAATCCAAGTGTCCGCAAGCCGCGACATTAAAAATCAACCGCAAAAGACGTCATTTACGCCATGTTTTTAGCCGAAATATCAGCTGTAGCATGTAGCCGGTAGAATGTAAACATGTCGATCTCGCGAGACTTCGTATATATCTTAATGGCCGCACATGCGGAAGTCTTGCGAGATCGACGCCATGTTTACATCCTACCGGCTACATGCTACAGCTGATATTTCGGCTAAAACATGGCGTAAATGGCGTCTTTTGCGGATAATTTTTAATGTCACGGCTCACGGACACTTGGATTACACCACACAAGCAGGATGGAGACATTTTGTGTTTGTTTTGTGTGCTTTTTTTAACGTTTTATCCGTGGTCACCGTTCACTGCCATTGTACTGGATGAGGCTGCTACCCTGTTTCTCCTAAAACTCCAGGATTGTTTTGTGAACTATCATCACATCGGCATAGTGGTGAGTACATATTGAGTGGGTCATGTAAAGTGGAGTATCACTTTAAGTGTGAGGATTTGTTGCTTTTCTTGGTCATTTAAGATTCTTAGGGTTTTAGACTGCTGGTTGGACACTAAATCAGAAAAATAATCAGCAGATTAATCAATGAAAATAATGGTTAGTTGCAGGCCTAATCAGACTGAGTAATTTTGTATGAAAAAAATTCGAAATTCTCTGATTTTAGCTTCTTAAATGTGAGTATTTTCTGGTTTCTTTAGTCCTCTATCTGATTAAACTGAATATCTTTGGGTTGTGGACCAGGGATGTTAATGATTATTCATTTATCGAATAATCACCATTAAAAATGTAACTGATTAAAACCAATAGTATTAATCAATAGTCTACAAGTGGCAGTATTTGCACCTCATTTGACATTGTTTTGTCTGGCGGAGGCAACTGTGGCATAAGGAAACTTTGCAATTTGCATTTGCATTAATCAATTGTTAGCATTTTCAACTATCAGTTAAGGAAAACACACAATATTTGCAACCCTACTGTAGACAAACTGAGACTGAAAGATGTCATCTTGGGCTTTGGGAAAGACATTTTTCACTATTTTCTCCAGCAGCTAATTGATTAATTGAGAAAATAGTTGCAGCCCTAATGCTGCCAATGAAAAATGGTGCTAAAAGTTGTGTGTGAAAAAGTTTAAATACAAAGAAACAGCAGCATGCATAACTGAATTATTTCTTCCCCTATGGCAGTAGAGGACTTGTTTCACAGTTTCAGCATGAAGTGTCTTTAGGAGTCCATTTTAAACCAAGGGCGTCCATACAAATGTATTATTAACAGCTCTGTTGTTTAAGAGAAGGAAAAATACACTATCAGACTGGTATTAGAATTGGCAGATACTCGAGGTTGCTGTATCAGACATGAAACAGTGGTATCGAGCGATCTGTAGCAAGAATAATTCAAGATCTTCAGTGTGCATATGTTTTGAAAAGAAAGCTCTCGGCTAAAATCCACAGCAGAACTAGAAGTTCGAGCTGTTCCCCTTAAACAGGCATGAACGTCTCTGAAAGGTTCTTACATCATGAGCATAGTTTCAGCTCATATCGTTTCTTTCCAGCAGCAGACAGTCTGCTTTCTGCGCTCAAGCTGTATCACACTACAGCACAAGCCCAGAGGATGTCAACGATAGGCCAAGTGCCAAACAGTCCTCATCACATACATTACGAAACACACGACAGCGAGAGTGAACCCTGATTGAGCCGTGCAGTTCAGAGTGACACAGTCACAGTTGCCAGAAGCTAAAAGGAATACAGGTGCTGTTTACCTTTCACCGACATAGCAGCTCCTCTTGATAAGGATATTATTCCCTGGGCCACTGGTGAATTCAAACCTATGTGGTTATAATGCTTTCATTACAGCCGGTTAGATCACCACGTAGACAGATAGCGTCTTGAAAACAAACATAGGAGAAAGCCTTTCATTCTGTCTCAGTCAAGTAATCACTTCTCCCTGCTGCCTCCATGTGACTGGCATCTCTGATGTTTGGAGATTACAGCTCCCCCGACTCTCCTGAAAAACAGCATCTTGCTGTACAGCTGGCGCGTGTGTGTGTGAGCCTGTCAAGGAGAGGAATGAGGGAAGGTGCTGGCCAATAGTATGACAGCCACGTGATTTCATCTTGCCTAAAATGACTGACTTCCTGCTGCTACTTGTCTCCTTGTAGCTGCATGAATGCACCTTAAACATCACATACAGTACTATCTCTCAGGCTGCATGATAGCAAACCTGACAAATCTTTATTGCAACATACTCAAAGAACTCTCATCTTTTTTTATCACATAAAAATGAGCTCAGAGTAGGACAGCCACTCCTTTATTTTCATTATAAATAAAATTCCTGATTATTTTCTTCATTAATGGATCACGTCAGGAAAAAAATGTAAACTGCCAGTTATAATTTATCTGACGCCAAGGTAGCATCTTCACATTATTGTTTGATTTGTCCGACCAATTATCCAAACCCCAAAGGTATTACATTTACAATGATATAAAACAGAATGTAGCATACACTCACATTTGAGAAGCTGAAATCAGAGAATATTTGTTAAAACACTGAAACAAATAGCTGAATTAATTTTCTGTTGATCGGCTAATTGTTAATTATTATTATTAACCCTTTATTTAAACAGGTAGTCTCATTGAGATTGGAATCTCTCTTTCAACAGAGACCTGTGTACAAAATAACATGCAGTTTAAACACAGACAAACAAATACATAATTTTACAGACACTCAATAGATATTAAGGGAAAAAAGGCAATCACAAGTGTGATTAAAAGCCCCCCAGCTGAAATGACTCATCATTTCCGCTGGGGGTCCAAGCGACTCTTTTCAATTATAGATTAATGTGTCAGTTATTTTTGCAATTAACTGGTTAATCATTTAGTCTTAAATCCTCATTATGTAACTTAAAATAACAGCTTCAAAATCATCTCGATGATACACTGACTTGTACCAGAGTGAATGATGCCTTTGTCATCCCCATTCTGCATGCTGTACAACTGCTCTCATACTCTACACAGCTTTGTTAAATACTTTATTCTGATTGGTCAATTACGGCATTCTAAGGTCTGTAATTTCTAATCAGCAGTTGAATGTGTATCACATCACTTCCTGAGAGCCTCCTTGCCAGTTGGAGATGTTTAACCATGGTAACCCGTGCTGACAATTAACTAAAATATATATATATTTCGCAAAGAAAAGCAAAATGATACTTATATTTGCATTGAAAAGTAGATGACGTTAGGCCAGAGGACCTTGGTCACAGTTTGCCTTTGTCTGTTGTATTGTTGATGTCGTCACTACTGCATTGCTCTGTGGGGTATTTATGCTGGCATAGTGTCCAGTGCTTGCACACTGTAATATTTCCCTGGAAATGTTATGCACCTTACATAATATTTGTTTCATACTGATGTTTCAGACATCCCAAAAAATCTCATATACTGCTTTAGCTTATTAAATAGCAAGTTAGTGTGGAGAAGCAATTAAATCAATAAAATCAATCAATATTTGGTGTCAAATTATTATTATTTTTTTAAAGTAAATAGCCATGTAATAAGTGGGATAATGTACAGTGAGCAGGTCATAATTGTGAAATAAATCCCTTTACGTCAATCCTGCATCACCCTGGTGGGGTTTATTTCGCAATTAACATGCAGTCACTGTGTGTCTATGTCAATGACTTTGGTGAAACTGGATCATATTTTATGGAGAAATTCTTCTCTTTCCTGATGGATAGTGATGTAAACTGCTGCTCAATGTAGCTGATGTTAGCTAGTTAGCAGCTAGCTGTACTGGCTGGACTGGGTCCTCCAAGCACCATGGGGGAGTGTTGGTGTTTACGTCACTACCACAGCTCGCTTTGTAGGAACTTTAGACCAGCAGGGGGCTGTGTGCAGCGTTACGATAGCTGTGCGAGCAGGCAATGTAACCAGGCTCAGCCTCTACAGAGGCAGAGGTGGAGGGAATGAAGAGGAGATTGACGGAGGAAGCTAAATAGAGTGATGGAGCAAGAGGCCACCAGACTAGAGCAAATGTCGGACTGGCTTTGAGTTGCTGGAGACAGTTTCGTAAACTATGATGGTGAAAGACAGACGCCGGGCTGGCATTCTTGCTGTTAAACTAGTCAGAAATAACAGTATAATAATATAATATAATAATAATAATAATAATAATAGTCTTGTATTGTTGCCTGTGTTAACAAGGAGGTCAACTTACTAGTTTTGGCCATTAGCAGTGTAATCATAAATGCATATGTACATCGGGCCATATTTATGACAGTGATGTAGTTAATAAATTTAAAAAATGGGGGCATCAAACTTCAAGACTCTGACATGATGTTGCTTTAAAAACATCAGAAAACTGAAAAATGCTCATCGCAATTTCCAAGAGCCCAATTTGACATCTTTGAATGCCCAATATATATACATATACATATTGATATAAAAGCAGCAGTTCGTCACATTGAAAGCTGAAAGAAACATCACCAAGCTAGTCACCAGTGGCTGATTTGTATGTATTTTTCCAAATGCCAGCTTATGTAGTAATTACACAGCACCAGTATGCATTAGATACAGAATGTGAAGTGTATTATTAGCTGCAAAGGTGCAGCAGCAGTCTAGTGAGGGAACAGAGTATTCAGGTTAACATTAGACAAGAGGCTCTGGTCCTACAGAGTAACTACAGGCCAGTGGTTTTTGGCGTGGTTAGGAAGAAGCATGTACAGTAAAAAAAAGACCCCAGGACATGTGACCCTACGAACGCTGACCCTCATCCTGCTGCTTTATGATGTGCCTGAGGTGCAGAGTGACCGAGAGGCAACTATCACAACAGTCTGATTAATTGCTGCATGACTGCCAGTGTCACAGGGATAATGGCAGACAGATGTTGGCAAACGCTGTTGCTAAGCCTAATCTGGAGCCAAAAACATGCTGGTTTAAAGCTCTGCCTGTGGCTGCTTCTGGGGGGAAAAACAGAGCAACACACACACATGCACACAGATAGAAACTAAATCTCAATCTCTTCAGCTGTAGCTTTCTAATCTGCAGAATGTCTTTTCTCCACTACAGTTGGCTTAATCTGACTACTGTCTGCATGGAAAAAACAGAGGAAAGCATTGATCGCTCTGGACTTAGTTTGTGGGGATCAATGATAATGCCATCATTACCTACCGCTGAGCTGTACAGCAGTTTGGTGTTCAGCACCTACAGGGCTGCCGTTCTGCCCATTTTTTCACTTGTAGGCTCAAGGCATACACGGCAGCACAGGTGTAAGAGTGAATTATAAAAATATTTGCCCTCACAAAGAGATACTGACGTGCCTGTCCTTGCTTTCACCTTATACAACACAGTCTGCAGATACAATATTAGATCAAGCCACTGGGTAATAGTCACTGAAAGGCTGCAGTAACCTAGTAACAAATCATAATTAATTTGATAGATTTTGCTGGGGTTGCCCCCTAATAGTCAACTACACTGTTGGAAAGAAGAGTATTAGTTCACCAAAATCAACTTCAAACTCCATTCAGGAGCTGCACCTTGCCATGAGGCCTGGGATGAAAGTATCTGGGGCTGAAATGATTCCTAAAGAAACTCGAGAAACTCAATTACTAAAAGTCGTCAATGCAAATTCTTTGCATCAAAGCTTTGTTTAATCCTTATAAAGTGCAGTAGTGGTGCAAGTTCAGCACTGCAGGCTACATTTAACCATTATAGTGTGAAAAACAGTCTTAGAGTTTTAACTGCTGCCGTTACTTTCTAAAGTAATAATTCCTCAAATTTCAGTGCAGAGTTGCAGTGAAAAGGCACGACAGGTATGTGCTTTGTTTTACTCTGAAGCACAACACTGTGTGACACAGAGTCTTAGCATCGTGCTGATAAGGCAAACTATTTGTTTTTGTGAAGTTGCGGGTTATTCATTTCCATGTTTTGAACAAAGAGATGTGTGTGGTTATACTGTGATGAAATAAATTTTCCTTGCTAGTTGTTCTGACCTGTTCAGAGTCATCACTGCTTTTGCTGCTAGCATTTAGCAGGTGTCTCACTTCTTAAATGATTATAAACGTATGATGACTAGTTGACTAATGGCTTGAACTAAAAACTACCAGTTGATTAAGAAAATCATTAGTCTGGGACAGCTCCAGATTTTGCCATGTCGAAATACTTCCTAGCAGAGCAGAATAAGCATTTTATTACTCATACTAAAAATCAATACAAATTTGTTATTGGAGTTGCAAATTTTGTGCATTTTCCTAAACCAACAGTTAAAAATGTTAACAATCAATTAATCATTAACCATTAATAAGAAACTAAATGGTAAATGGTAAATGGACTGTATTTATATAGCGCTTTTCTAGTCATAGACTACTCAAAGCGCTTTCACCCCAGTCACACACTTTCACACACTAATGACACAGGTGGCTTCTTCTACAAAGACCCAACCTGTGCATCAGAAGTCATTCACACACATTCATACACCGTTGGCAGGAATCGAACCACCAACCTTGCAATTGGGAGACGACCCGCTCTACCACTGAGCCACAGCCACCCCAAATGCAGGTCTTTTTCTTATTTTAAGTTTCATTCACACAATTCTAGTGGCAAATTTGTCATGTGAAACACTACTCCATGTAGCACAAACAATTTCAGCAAACATAATTATGCTATCGTTGCTATGCTTTCGTTTTAAACAGCTGTCAAATGGGGCACAATTACTGCTACTTCTAGACTAACAAGACAGACCAAACCTGTGAGCTCTAGGGAAATGGCACACAAAATATACGGTATTGGTGAATGATTTTTTGATCGGTTAAATTCTTAATGGTGAATTAATGATTAATCATTAACATCCCTATTTGTTATACAATCCAGCCCCTTTTCAGAGGGCAACAATCCAGCAACACTTTCAAATCAAGCTGTGTGTAGCTTTCTCAGGGGAAAGGAGAAACTGAAGCACAGCCGCCTCGCTGATGACCCAGATAGAAAACCTTTTGCTCCACATGGTGAGCACTGAGCAAGCAATGACTTAGTCAGCAAATTACCGGTCAGGCCTATGAATAACGCAGACTGCATTAGTCTGGCATCCTGTTAATTTGATTTAGACGTATAAAAACTGTCCAAATGCATTTAACACAGGCTTTAACATCAATCGAGATCATGTTCTAAGCTCGTGCCAAGCCAACGAGTGTGAAAGAATGTAATGTTAGCAGACACTCAGTGATGCATCATGTTGCGATTAATACGGAGCAGGTCTGGGCAAAATATCTTCATCTGAAGTCAAAAGAATAACAGCAGCAGGTGCTGAGCACAACGCCCGAACGAAGAACTGGGACGTTGCTTCCAAGTTCCCAGACATTTGAGGGCAAGCGCTTGTATAAATGTTTGAACAGTCTCTCTGCACACTGACTGCGCTTTCTGAGACAGTCCTGAAATTCCTCTGTGAGGGAGCAGGAAACACAGACAGATTTGACAATGAAATATAAGTTTTTTCTTTACAAAGATATTTTTGGGGAATTTTCACCTTTATTGGACAGTATGACAGTGAAGAAGCAGTTATTTGGCATGTGCTGTACCCGTTCAGCTACCTAGGTGCTCCGAAAAGGTTTGTGGAGAAGATGGTGAAAGGCAGCCGGAGCAGCTCGTGAATGAGTGAAAGCTCAAGTTTCCAGCATATCCTGCAACAAAGTTGAGAGTGAGGGTGTTTGGCATTTTTCCCCTTTCCTATGAGGCATCAGAACAAATTTTTGACGGATAGGGAGACGAATTGAAGGATTTGAGGGCCGACAGAAAGATCACACAGCTTGTATTTTTAATAAGGCCCCAGGCAGCAGGGCTGAAAGAGGTAGCTCCTGCAACGACTGAAATATTAAGATGATGGATCTTTGATTTTTCTTTTAATGTCTCAAGAAAAAATAGCTAACTTCTAATGACAAGACTGACAGAGATTTTCCCCATTAAACCACTTCAAACACTCTCTTCCACTGCTTTACTATGACTCACTGCTAAATCAATCTGAAAATAAATAATAAACAAACAATGATAAAGAAATCTGTAATTTGTCAGACAGCCTCCTTTGTAAACAATTTGGGCCCCTGGTTATGAGGCAGTACTGAGGCTGACAATTAGAGATGGGTCTGATCCAATATCGGTATTGGGCCTGATATTGCCATATGTCATTCACTGGCTATCAGTGTTATGACAGTGATCCAGGTTCCGATCTAAAGTCCACAGCACCACATGTATTCTGTGAATTGTGAAATTGTGATGTGGATATACAGCTCTAGTGAACAAATGTACCAGACACTTCATTTATTATGTAACAATAAACCAGCACAAAAATAACAACTGCTAACACAAACTACCATGTACTGAACAAATACATTACAAACACCAAGAAAATCTGCATTTTGGAACATCAAATCGCAGACTTAAACTCTCAGCAATGCATCATGGGAAATAATGCATGAAGGCCATCTCTCAGTGTATCAGCCGCATATGTGCATGTCACAAAGCAGAATCCTACAGCGGCTCACAATGGTTGAAGGATGCTATCACACAAGTTACATTACACAAACCAAACAAAGTTTCCAGACGGAGAAAACTCAGACTGGATGTGCATCAACATCGAACTTTTCTCCACTAACCTGAGGCTGAGAAGTTCAATAAACACACATCAATATTGGAATCTGAATAACCAATATCAATTTCGGAACCAGACCAGAACTGAAAAAAGTGGACTGTTGTCTATGCAAAATAATGTTTATTTAAGCTCATCATCTCAGTTTGGTATGTTAGCATGCAGGCTGTTGCTTGACACAAACTACAGGGTGATGGGATTTTGTTAATTTTGTTGGTCTTTAGTTAGACATGATGAAAAGTAAGGAAATCAAAGTTATTACCATTCATCCTGAGGGGGACGTGAATGATTGCACCAAATTTCATAGCAATCCATCCAAAAACATATTTCATTAACCTGCAAGAGAGGGTGAATAGAAACTTTACTTTGCTACATCTAGAAACAGTACCATGTTTAAAGTTCTTCAGCTTTAGAGGTATCAATTTTTAAAAGGAGAATCTTCAGTGTTGCGTGTCTTTGGGAAGCAGAAAGCACCACACGATGTTTGGACTGGATGAGAAATACTGCATGAGTGTGTTTTTGCACACCCATTGCTGACATATTTTGATGAAAAACAAAAAGTTGTAGCATTGTGGTGCTAGAGGAAAGGTCAGGGAGTCAACAAAGTCAGTAGGATTCATACTCTGAAGATCATGGGTATCTCTACATGATTTCATGTTAATTTATCGAATAGATGTCGAGTTAGTTCAGTCTGACCCAAAATGAAAGACCAACCAACTGACCGTGAAACTGATGGACAAAGCTTTTCATTCAAGTATCTGTGAAACAAAATAAAAGTGCCCATATTTGCCACAACTTACTGTATATCTAAACCACAATGGCCTCAAAGAAAATTGCCCAAGGACAGAGGAGGGACTCTTTTTGCAGTGTTACACACAGTAATACCTGAATATTTATTTAATATTTATAAAGTCCACCACTTCCACTGCATCACTAGTAAGGTTATACTGTAAAGCTGGGACCACTTACCGTAAACACAGTGAAATCAATAATTAAAATAACATACTGTTTCTTTCTTCATAATAAATAAATATTCTGCACACGGATTACATTATAATAGTTGCAGAGGACACAAAGTGTTTTTCCTTTTTCTTTTTTATGGATTTTCATAGCTGTCTGGGGTGTGAATCAGCATTTGTACAGCTAGTCATAATTTGTCCTAATCACTCCATTCTGGCCAAAACACGGAGCTGTACTAGCACTGAAACAATTCATTGATTAGTTGACTGAAAGGAAATTAATCTACAACTATTTTGTCAATCAAGTCATTTTCTTCCAGCAAAATGCCAGACAATTTGTCCCTCCAGCTTCTCTAGTGTGTGGCTTTGCTGCTCCTCTCTGTTTTCTATGATTTCAAATCAAATATCTCTGGGTTCTGGACAAAGGAGGCATTCAAAGATTTCTCCTTTAGGCAATTGTGACACTCTTCAGACATTTTATAGTGGGTGCAGAGCAAGGTTCATTACTTGAACAGCC
>JAJHUR010092691.1:0-18871 GCA_027495735.1 Lutjanus campechanus
GGTTGAAGTCATCACAAGGCGAAGGACTCTCACCCTTTTGCCTTGGTGCCCGTGCAGTGCTAGATTCATTGATGTCATCACAAGGCGAAGGACTCTCACCCTTTTGCCTTGGTGTCCGTGCAGTGTTAGATTGGTTGATGTCATCACAAGGTGAAGGACTCTCACCCTTTTGCCTTGGTGTCCGTGCAGTGTTAGATTGGTTGATGTCATCACAAGGCGAAGGACTCTCACCCCTTCGCCTTGGTGCCTATACGGTGTTTGATTGGTTGATGTCATCACAAGGCGAAGGACTCTCGCCCCTTCGCCTTGGTACCTGTGCAGTGTTAGATCGGTTGATGTCATCACAAGGCGAAGGACTCTCACCCTTTTGCCCATGTGGTGTTAGATGGACTGGTGGGATCATCACAAGACGAAGAGCTGTCACCCCTTCACCTTAGTACCTGTGTGGTGGTCCATGGGTTGAAGTCATCACAAGGTGAAGGACTCTCACCCTTTTGCCTTGGTGCCCATGCGATGTTAGATTGGTTGATGTGATCACAAGGCAAAGGACTCTTCCCCCTTCACCTTGGTGCCCATACAGTGTTAGATGGACTGGTGTAATCATCACAAGGCGAAGGACTCTCACCTATAATAAACAAACAATGTAAATTTTCAATTTCTGCCATAGTCTGCAAATAAATCCCAGTAAATCTTACACACTGGACCTTTAACTAAAGTAACTCTGCAGTACACTGTACATCAAGAAGTTAAAATTCAGGTGGAGAATAAAAGCAGGTCTACCAAAAATACCACTCTAAAACACTGACGTCTAAACACTAAAAATATGGTTTCAAATTGAAATCAAGTAATGTAATGTAAATAATGTACAAATGTAAATGACATTAATGTACATTTAAAATCATTATATTTATTAACAGTATTTTTGCAACTCATACTGTTAATGCAACAAATGATACTGATAATAATATAGCAAATATTTAAATATTCATTCATATAAACAAAGAGCATGATAAATTATTAATAGGTGGATTCTAGAAATACAAGCCTATTATGTAAAACAATCACAGCTGATTAAATTATTTAAATTTGTTAATGATATTAGAGTGTCAAGTTTCAGACTATTCTGTAAGTTATTCCAGACAAGTGGAGCCAGACCTGAGAATTGTCGCTAATATACACTATTGGTGATAATAATAATAATAATTAAAATAAAAAAAATAAGTTTACGAGTTTAAGTTGTGTTGTTTGAGACAAAAAGTGCAGTTGCATTTCTCTGATTACAGAAAAAAGATGTTCATCTTGCTACAATGTTATTTGAGAAGTAACTCATAAAAATGTTTTTACTTAACACAATAATGCAAGTAATATAGATTTACTCCTTTCTGAACAGAATACAGTTCAATAAAACCTAAATAGACAAGCAAAAAAAAAAGGTCTTACCTCTCCAAAGGTTGGTTTGGGAATGAGCTGAAGTTCTCAGCTCGTGATATTTATATAATAAATATATAATATTATAATATAATAATTATATTTATAGAACGGTTCCATTGTGATGTGACGTCACTGACACAGTGAACACAAAAGTTCTATTTTCTTTTAAACTCTGGCAGCCATCTTGTCACAAATTCATATAAAAACACTTATTTTAAAAATGAATTTTAAAGTAAACTTATATATTAATTAAGTGCATACCAGCCTCTTTCCTTTATCTGTCTTTGAGTAAACTGTCAGCCCGACTACGTGACATATTTAGGTATGTTTCATATTATATTTAACGCATAACAATAACTAGACAGAACAACTGATAGACTGTACAATTCACCCAGAGAACACAATAATGGCAGGAAGTTTACTTTAAATTTTAAAGATTAAATGATGGATTTGTCTTCACAAAAATGTATTGTTTGAATTACTTCATTTACCATCAACACTGATAGAACATACACATGAAAAGTGGCAAATTTTCCCTTTAAAATCAAGAAGACCCTGTGACCCCCCGTGAAGCTTTAGCACCCCATGGTGGGGGTTAGGACCCACAGGTTGGGAACCAGTGTTTCAATCATTTAATTTATCTGCATCTTTGCTCAATTAGTCTTCTGCTTTAAAAATGTCAGCTTTTATGACTTTTTATTAAAAATCTTAATCTTTTCATTGTGGTGCATGAGTAAAGCATTGTAGAAATATATAATGATGCCATTAGAAATTAATTTAAAAAAAAATTCAATTCTTGTGACATTTTTCCAAATACATATCTTTTTTTGATTGAACATAAAACCATCGCTTAACCTAATATATGCAAAACAGTTCATTAAATTATGTGCATCAATCTACACTTTTTATTAAGTTATTTTTCAAATTAATCTGAATTAAGTTAATAATTTAATTAAATTTGACAGCCTATCGGTAGATATAGATAGATAGATAGATAGATAGATAGATAGATAGATAGATAGATAGATAGATAGATAGATAGATAGATAGATAGATAGAATGAATAAGTCTATTATAAGATCAATTCATCAGTGTTCTGTATGTTCACTCTCTTACACTGCTGCAGTTATTCACATGTGGTGATACAGAACTGTGACCGCTTTTGAAGCTGCTGTGGCAGTGAACTGCGTCCTCTCTAACATCAGTTTTGTCCTCAGACTGTGGCAGTGGGGTGAACTCCAGCAGGACCTCTGGGGGCCAGCTGGCCTCTCTGGGGGCCTGGCCGTGGCAGGTCAGCCTGCAGGCTGGAGGCTCCCACCGCTGTGGAGGAGCCATCATCTCCCCCTACTGGACGGTGACTGCAGCACATTGTGTGTCCAGGTGAGACCTTGTCATCACACTTCATGAAGCAGTGGTTTTGGTCTGATCCAGCTTGAATCTACTCTGTCACTCTGTCCTCCTGCAGGATGTCCAGCCCTGAAGAGTGGAGAGTGTACATTGGGATAGTGGATCCATCATTAGACACTCTGTTTAACCCTTCTCACTCTGTGAGCCGCATCATAGCCCATGAATGCTACGACAGTCTCACTCGCAGGAATGACATCGCTCTGCTGAGGCTCTCCAAACCTGTGGACTTCACAGGTGCTGATAGACACGTTTACAGAAACAGAAGGGCAAAACAATGAAAAATGTATAATGCAATTTAATCCCATCTCAACACATGTTATTTAGCCTTCCCTCACTGATAGAAATTGGGTGGACAAAATAATATAAACACTTCTCTACATTCTCCAGATTGTCCATGAGTTTGAATCTACACCTTTCAGGAGCAGTTTCAATAAAATCTGAACATTATAATTTTCATGAATGGAGGATTTGTTGCATAACTGTTGTATTTGGTCAGACTACATTAGTTTTAGTTAGGGGGACCTAATATAGCATCTTTCATACAAGAAATGCAGCCCTGTGTGCTTAACAAAGAAATGACATGTGTCATGTGCTACACATAAAAAAAATATAGAATAAAAATAAAAACTGGGAAATAATGCCAAAATGAATGAAAATGAGACCCATGCTATAATAACAAGACAAATAAGATATACTGTAGATAAATGTAGAGAATAGAATACATGTCAAATTAGAAATTAGAATAAACATATAAACATGGAGAGAATGCCATAATTACTGTAACATGGGATGATGAACACAAATCCACTTCATAATACTAATAAAACTGAGATAAAATATGTGTGAAAGTAGAATACATTCAAAGAATAACATAAAGAGGAAAATAAAACGCACTGAATGATAATAATAAAAACAGTTAAAAGTAGAGTTCATTTACGTCAAGTAAAAGACAACATTTTAAAAGAAGTGCAGCAGTGCATAAGTGCAAAACAAAGTGCAAAAAAAGTTTCAGGTCTATAAGGAAAATCAGAGCTAGTTTAAGGCTAAAATGAAGAGATGCACTTTGAGCTTTCTTTAATTAAAATTAAATTCTTAAATTCTTAAAATATTTAGCGAGCTAGCTTCTCTAATATCTATGGCTAATGTGTCCTATAGCTTTCAGGTATATCTCACACAGTGTTCTTGATAGGAAGTAGTGAATAAACTGACAACTAAGCATATATTATCTGTTACTCTGTGTGTGAACCACCTGATGACTGTATACAGATGTGTCCTGAGAGGCTACAAGACTGTTTTTTTCTTTTGTAGACTTTTAACAGACATATTCTTTTCTCTGGTAGCCTCCAGTAACATTGGACCTGTGTGCCTCCCAAACGCTGATCTAAACATCACTGCTCCTCAGACGGGATGGATAACACGATTTGGTAACACGGTAAATGGAGGTGAGAAAGTTATGGTTCATGTTCATTACTGAGTGACAAGACATTTGTGAATACAAGGTAACAGAAAAGAAATATAAAAAGTATAGATTTAGTTTTGAAGTGTTTGAAGATTAAAGTGTCAGTGTTTACTGCTGTCTGCCACTGACTTTAACTCTGCTTTACTTGTGAATGATTATCATTTATTACCACATATAATGTATGTGAACAAACACTAAAATTACAACAACAGTTTTACAGACGTCTCTTTTATAATAATGGCCTTTGGGGGGAAATGCTTTTTGAGCTGGTGGGGAATTTTTTGGTTACAATACCACGAGTGGCCACTGGGAAAAGTTGGCAGCAGGGCTGAGCAGCAAAGCCCTGTCTAGTTCTATAATAAGTCTATGATTCAGTCCCTGCCAGCTTTAAAATGAATAAATTCTCACGCAGAAGCAGCCGTAGCTGTAAGTTGGTCGTGTGAAATGAAGAACTGACTCTTCAAATTCAGAAAATGTAAAAAGAAACCAAACTTGTTTGTAATGTGACTGAAGAGTTGTTGGTTCAACTTAATGTCTTAAACTTATTGAACATGTTTTCTCAAGTGTAACTGAATTAACATCAGGCTTATTTGACTAGAAAGGTTTATGTTTGGAATCATTACAAAGCTTAAAATTTTAAGGTAGTCTGGACATGAACTTTTTTTGTTTTTTGTTTTTTTAAACAAATAGATGATTTTTTACAGTGAATGTCTTGATGTCATTTTACAGACTCTGGCTCTCCATACCTGATGGAGGCTCAGGTCTCTCTCATAGATACTGCAGGCTGCAACAGCTCCATCGCTTTCAACGGCAGGATATCACAGGACATGTTATGTGCCAAAGAGACAGAGGCAGTGTCCAACATGTGCCATGTAAGACAAACCGGCAATTTCCCCTCGGGGATCAATAAAGTATTTCTGATTCTGATTCTGACACACATACATCTTGTTTTTTTCATTGTGTGTGTGAAAATGAGCTTATTATACTAAAACCAACACAAATTACAATATGAAGTTGAACACAGAGCAGTCTGTTTTATTGTACAGTGCCCACACTGGTCCAGCGCCTTTAGGGCTAATATGTTTAAGCATTTAGCTGCCAGTACATTCTTTTGATACAGACTCAAGTGATCCTTCAGCTCAACGTACTCAAAGAAATCAGTGTTCACGTAATCAGCAACAAACACTCTTTATAATGAGATATTTTCTGGTACAATTCAGTTTTTCTTGCAGAAATGGAGCAGTGGCAAACAAACAGGTCCTGTTCTTGAAAAAATTCAAAGCATTTTCTTGCCCTTATGTAACATGCTCTGAGGCGAAGTCGAACAAGACCTGCACTGTGTTCCCTACATTATAACAGCTTTAAATAAACAATCCCACTTTGTGACTTATAACAAACCATTTATACACTCCAGTCAACAGGGAATGTAAAGTTAGAGCAGCGAAGGGCAGCTGACCATGATATAATGTTTTATTTGAACTATTAATTCATTTCATGGTCCTTGAAAGACCTTAAACTGCTTCTTAAACTGAATGAATAACATTTAGTCTGGGATGCACCAACAAAGATTTTGCTTTTTAAAGCCAGTTAAATCATGGTTTAACGTTTTTACTTTTTAGCTAACTAGAAACCAGAATAGTGTTTTTTTTTAACCTTTCAGCTAGCTATCAAATAATGTAACATTCTGTCAAGCTATTTAAAAAAACAACAACTTTACAGCTCGGTAGCAAATCATGTATGCTTTGTTAAATGTTTAGCTAGCTAATACACAATGCAACATGTGGTTAATCTCTTAGCTAGCTAGCAAACAGAGGAGATTTGTTTTTAATTGTGTTACAGAGCTCTGCTTAAATTTAAATCTGGATTTATTCATTTTGAACTTTGTTTTGCTAGACTCTGATTAGAAATAATCTTTTGACATTGAATGTGTGATCTTGGTGTTATATGTATCTTGCAGAGTGTGTAGTTCATAATAATTTACTCAGTTTTGTGCTGAACTCTTTCTCAGACTGACAGTGGTGGACCTCTTGTGTCCCTGAAAGATGGAGTGTGGTGGCTCATAGGGGACAATATTTGGGGTGAACACTGCACTGAGCAGAACAAACCAGGTGTTTATGGCAACGTCACCTACTTTCTGGACTGGATCTACCATCAGATGAGGGTAAAAACTGAAGAAAGATTACACTTGAAGGTCCAGTGTGTAAAATCTGTAAAAAAAAAAAATAAAAAAAATAATTATTATTATTGTTGACCAGTCAAAATAAGCCAAGGTCTTTGGTCATTTGACATTTTTTACAGTATTTCACATTAATTCATTAAAACACAAACAGAAAGTTGCATGACAGTAGAGTATTTACCATTAGCTTTGAATATGATTTTGGTGTTTTAACATTTAACACAAATTAACGTTATGTGTGGAGTAATGGCCCAGCAACCCCCCAAAAAGCATAATTATCACATGAAAGAAAAAAATAATTGTATTTGTTTGTTTTTCTGTTCACAGAAGCATCAAGATGACTGATGACAGGACCAAAGATCAACAGACATGTTTGTGTTTACAAGTGTGCAAATATACATTTTTGATAAAAGTGCCTGAACAATATCTATATCACTATCATAACTTATTTCCTAAGTATTATTGTTCTGTAATTTACATTACTGTTGACGTCAACTTTGGTTTTGTTCATATCCATGTAATAACCTCCAATGAACAATGATTTTATAATATCTCTTATAATCATATTATCTATTATATTGTAACCGTTTGTTTTATTTTTGTACATTTATGTGAAATAGTCTTTATTTTAGTCTGTATATGTTTGAAATTGTTCTTGTAAATGAATAGTGATATTTAAGCCAGTAAACAGAGGTACCACATATCAACACAAGATGTCACTCACACACCACTTCAAGCTTGTTCCCACTAAGCCCCAAAGCCATGCTTTGTTCATAATTTGACACCTTTCACAAAAAGAAATATTTATTAATTTAAAATGATTTACATCTTTGATTTGGTCAGAAGCTCTTTTGTTTGCAGCACAAGTACAATTTTGGCACAGAAGAAATACACTTATAAATAAGTGGACATTCAAAGACTCAAGTGTACCGCCAATTTGACAATTTTACAACTTACAATGCTGGAGACATATTGGTGCAGCACAAGTCATATCACTCAATACTTTTACATATGAAGCTGTCAGTAGTGTAAAGAGACTAACTTTTTATTGTTAACCGGTCAGCTGAATGTAGTCCATATCCATGTGCTCAATACCCAGAGGGAACACTTGTTTCCAATATGTCAGTTTCAAAAATCCTTTGGCTTCTAAATTAGTGGGTTTTGGTGCAGTAAACATATGTACCACTCAACATTAGTGTCTAAAACCAAAGATCTGGGATAATACTACAATCACATTCAAAGAGATTTAAATATTAAGTTATACAGAATTAGTAAAACTACATTAATACAACAAATTGCATAACAGATTGAGAAATATTGATCTTTAGATTTACAATACACTTTTGATTGACTGAGACAAAGTGCAATTCAGCAGAGTAAGTCTCAAACTGCTGATACTGTACATCAGTTTGTATAAACAGTGAACTGGAACTCAAAGGCACTACAGGCACTGTAAACAGGTGTGTAACCTCTAGTGATTCTTCCTATCAACAAATGATTGATTGAGCAGCTTTTCTTCTTAAAAGGGAAAATTCAGCACTTTTCATGTGGATGTCTAGTCAGTGTTGGATGGTAACTGGAGTGATAAATTCCTCGGTGTGAGCTATAATGACCAAAAAAGCTGAATTCTCTTGTCACTTCAGGTGACAAAATTACTCATCTAGCACGCCCCCTGGTTACCCAGAGGTGGAAACACAAAATCCAAGCTGAAACAGCCCGTGGTTCTTGAAATGAAATGAACCAATGACATCAGCAGATTCTGCAGCAGGAGATCTCATTGTTTAGTCACTGCAGTACAAACTCAGGAATTCAAGCTAAAATTGGCTACATTTACCATCAACACTGACTGGACATCCACATAAAAAGTGCAGAACTTTCCCTTTAACTTCAACACGCAGGTTAACTTCAAAATATAAGGAGGCACTAGAAACATTCCTTCACTCATCGCAGAGTTAAATTAGATTTTTTTAAAAACATATGTTGGAAGCAGATTATCTACTGTAAGGGCATATTTTATGAGGTTGTATGCCCTTAGAAAAGAATAATATAGAGTTTACCTGGAAATGACATCAATCAGTAACTTGTAAATTGCTCAAGAAAGCAGCGACGGCTGTTGAGCATGTGCTGCTATTGATTGTCTGTAAGGAAGACATTCCACCCTTTGCTATTTTCATACTGTTGTACATCATTGCTGGTGTGATGTTTAGTGTGTGTCAGGAGTTATTTGTGTTTCATACTTTGGTTCAACTTTCTGTTTGTATTAGTGATGTCCTACATTTCCCAGAATACTTTTTGACAGCCCAGAGAACAAGAAGCAAGAGAATACGCCTGAACTTGATTTGAGTAGGCTGGGAAGGCAATACTAACAGTGTACAAGTCTTTCCAGTTGAGAAAAGGTAGTCATACCCATTACTACATGACATTATGAACTCTTAAAGCTACAGTCAGTGGAGAAAAGACACCTGTTCTTCTTCTTCTATGCTGAATGTTTTTCTCTGTGTCACAGTATTTACATGTGACATGATATGACAAATAATCAGTGAGAATAAAAAAGATACATCACCAACAGAACACTGGAACCATAAATACACCAACAGCTGTTTTTAAGAAGTGCTTTCAGGGTGGGTTTCCCTTCAGGAGGCAGTTGATCTGTCCGTTTCTACCTCCACAGGGCAATCTGCTGAGTGCAGTCCAGAGTCAGTCAGACATTCAGAGCCGAGTGTCACTGTCCGATGCAGGCCAAGCCTCACCCCTTTCCCCACTGCTGTGGATGGTCTCTGCTCACTGTCCCCCTGCCCGTTCACCCTGTCCGCCCGTCCATTTCCTCTCAGTCACTTGATGCGGTGGCGGACCAGCGAGGACTCGTCCGTTATCTCCCCGGAACGGTCTCTGCGTCGGCAGGGCAGGACCAGCAGGAGCAGCAGGACGATGAGGACCAAGGCGCAGACCGCCATCAGGGCGTAGGAGATCACCCACAGGAGAGGCTCCTTCAGCATCCCGCCAGAGCAGTTGGCTGCCACATCAGCTGCTGAGAAGGGCCCCGCGATCTCTGACAGAGCTGCCCCGCCACTCACTGTAGAGAAATACAAGAACAACCTCAGTCCTAAAAAGCAAAATATATAAAGTGCAGGAAATCCAACAGCTAGTTATGTAAATATCGATTCACCAGCAAAAAAAAAAAAAACCCCAAAACAAATTAACCTCATGACCTTTAAAAATTAGCTTAAAAAAATAGTATTATTTATACATAAAGGCCCCCATAACCACAAAATATAACGTCAAACATAAAATTATCCACAGAAAAATCTCCTCCTGCTTCTTTTTAACTGGCTAACATACTATTCACTTTAACTTTGCCTGGGAAAATGTAAACACAGGCTCGTTTCATCTGATTTCAAGGAGAATCTGACCTGGTGGCAGGCATTAAAGGAGAAATATGTAATATATTTACTGTACTAAATCATAAAATGACCGTGATATGTCATCAGAGATTAAGGACACATGGAGCCGAGTAACCAGCTTCTCTGACAACAACACTATAGCCAGTATGTTCTGCTTTGAAATGTATTTGCTGATATGGAAGATCTGTTTTGGTTTACCCATTTCACATTTATTAGAGTTCAGATTAATGCCGAATGTTTGCCGAAAGAATAAGTGTCTGTTTATGAGTCATAAGAAATCATTAATAATCTTTTAGAAGGAGTAGATGTTTATAACTGTTAAACTGGTCTATATGGTAATAGAGTCTGGCAGACAGTAACTGGCAGTCACTGAACTCAAACTCCAGAGTATTTTCAGAGCAGTGGACTTTTGTTTTCAGGATAACAGTTGAGAGAAATCTGACAGAGAGTTTTGACAAGTAAAGGAGATTATTTCATAGAGGAAAACACATTAAGGCTTTGGTCAAAATGATCAAATACTTTACATATATAAAACATCAACTATATTAATATTATGCTTAAAGCTACTACAAGGAATTTTTAACTGGTTATGAAACAGTCTCAATTTATTTAAATAATTTTATTTTTGATGTTATATTTTGTGGTTATGGCAGTGGAAACACGAGTGCTTTTGTCCACAGGGGGCTCCAAAATCAACAAAATCTTGAAGTTCGTTGTAGTAGCTTTAAAAGTCAATCTTACTGCTTAAAACAACAGCCTTTGACTGGCAACAAATAAACTGTGTCACTTATGTCATTTGAGGTTATTGCTTTATTCATGGGAAAATCATAAATAGTTGGATTTTTCTATCAAGATTTTTACCAGCCAGTTAAAGAGTTAGAGGTGGAAACTCTACCGTCACAAGCCTGCATCTTTAACCTTCGGCCTACATCTGCAGGAAGTCTGTCGGCTTAATAGGGAACAAAAGTGATCTTTGTACTTTAAGATGAGAGTGGGAAGCCTTGCCCAAGCTCACATTTACACAGAACAACAGGGAAGTACCACTGTTTAAGGTTTTACAGTTAACATTTGCTGTTAAAGGTCTTGGTCAGTGGCCCTGAAAGTATGGTTAAATAGCATGGAGGTGAATTATCAATAAGTCAAGCCACTTTATGAACTTCTGGGCAGTGATTTTTTTCTCTGCTTCTCATTTTTTATACAAGTAGCATATAAATAAGTAAATAGAAAGTAAGATAAATTTAAAAAGTTTTAGCAGACTATGAGTGTATTTATTGCTACTTCATTCTCACCATGTATGTGAGATGTTATCAATATAATGTGTGCTCTGGTGATTTCAGTCCATATGTTGAGTATAAAGAGAGCACTGTCTGTACAAACTTCAGTCTTTTCTGCTGTGAATTATCAAGTTCATTTCAGGTGCAGATAAACACACACACACAAAATAAAAATAGTATACTCAGATTCGCAACACATTTTATACCCCACATAAAAATATGATCATAAAGCTGATAAGAAAATATTACAAACACTGTTTCTTGTTCACAGATTAATATCCAAGCCAGTGCTTTCAGATACACAGTGAACCAAGTTGTAAAGTTGCATTCTGCAAAATATCTTTTGCTCAGACACCTTTTTCTGTGAAAGGAGCAATATCCTGGAACAGCCACAGAACCTTGGGGCTGTACTTCGAAACAAGCTCAACCTAGCCAGGCTTTCTTGGCATGAACTGGCTTGACAAAGCCTAAAATCACAGTTAGAAATTACAGTGGTTATCAACTTTCTTGTTATCACAGGCTTTCTTTTTCAGGCTGTCATGAGTTCAGAATGAGTTACCAAGGCGATCTTGCCATGTTAAAAGAGAGCCACCTTTGTGACATTGAACACTCGTCATACCTCCCTAGCTTATTAATCTTGCTTCATAGTACACCCCTCTCTGTACTCATGTATAGTTTTTACCTTATTGTTTCAATTTCTTATTTCCATAAAAGCCTTTATAAGTAAATGTATTTTTTTTATTTATAAGTAAATGTATATACTTTATAAGTACAGTAAATTAGCGTCTGCTATAAACACTATGATACTTACATCAGATAGCTGTTTTCAATTTGTCTGTGTAAATTCTATTTGACCCTATTAAATTAAGCATGAATAAATAACAGCCTTTACAGACATGATGTGATAGTTTTACCTACTTTTTGTCTCAGTAATAATCTTGTTTGTATCCTTACCTGCACAGCTGCTGAGTGCGAAGCCCAGTCTCCGCTGTGCGCGGTCGAACACCACATAGAAACCTTCCATAACGGTAGCACCGATAACCAGGCCATTAGCTGACGAGGACACTCCGAAACGGAAGCAGTCTAACGTACTGTCTGCATCTGTGATTGGCTGGATGTACAGCTGCGAGACGACAGAGAAGAATGAGGACCGATATATGTTTGTGTCTCACAAGGAGACGGAGACTTTTGTTTCTGTTTATCCAAATACCTGAGGCAGGATGGTGATGCGGAAGGACTGACTGGTGTTTGTGGCCCTTAGGTAGATGGACAGCTTGGGGAAAAACCTCCAGGGGGTCTCTCCTTTCATCCAGCATGCAAGCTTGGTGCCGTCCCAGAACCCTGAAGAAAAATCCTGGATCTGAACCAAAGAGGAAAAAAGAGGGGAAAATAGACAAAGAGAGACATGCAGGGCGAAAGACAAACAGACAGAAACAGAAGGTCAGCACCAAAACAGGTTTTGCTTTTCTCTTTCATTTCCCCACTTGGGATTAATCTACAAGGATGAGGGTACAGTAATTGAAAACGTTGCTTCCAGGTTCAAATTAACCTTGAGTACTATTTGTGTGCAGTTACAAAGGTGAAAATGCGTAAAGTAGAATCAGAGGGGGAAAAAAACCAAAGCATGGGCATATACACATATTTTTATAACAGAAAAACTCCTGATCCTTCCTCTCAAAGCTACTCCGTCCTTGAACAGTAAGTGTGAGCTATCCTCCCCTGCAACTCTTTGCTCTGACAACATGTTTCATCATTGTCTGTGGAGAGACGGCAACGTACCAGAGAGCTGCGTGTGATGGCTTCTACCACCGCATTGAAGACGTTGACAGGAAGACGCAGCAGTGTCGTCCCACTGTCAACTATAGCTTTATCCATGTTATACTGAAAAAGAGGGAGAAAGAGTGAAGTGCAGTAGGGTTTCACTCAGTTCAACAGGCTCCTATGGAAGACCTTGAGCAAACAAAAGAATAGAAAATGAGGAAGATCTTTCACAAGCAGAAAAATAACAGATTACATTCCCTTCCAATACTGCTACTCAGATTGTGTTTCATTTCTGCATTGTTGTAACGTTGATACAATCAAGTCATCAAGAATGAATGTTGTATGACCAGTATTGTTTTTCTGCTTCAAATTTAAAGATCATTACTATTTATTGGCATTTAAAGGGGTAGTTTGGATTATTTGATGTGGGGTTGTAGGAGGTACTTATTGATAGTGTATTACCTACAGTACATGGCAATCAATATGCCCCCAGTTTGGAGAAACAGACAGGAGTACCAGCACAGTAGCTAAGCAATGTACTGCTCTGGAGAGGGTCAGCAGCAAAAGGTATTTAAGCCATTTACAAAAGGTCCGTAAAAAAAAAAAAAAAAAAAAAAAAAAAAAAAATTCATGATCAGTTCAAATGTACACCTTTTCTGGAAACTGCTGTTATATAAACCAAATATGTCTCCAAACCAACCAGACTCCATGAGAGAAATCAGTTCTACCAGAGAAATCAATTTTACCTTGCAGAACACGAGAGTTGTTGGTCTAATGCTGCCTCGATCTGTTAGTTTCTTTGTGTTATCGTGTGACTTCTGTGTTTAAAAGGATAGTTTGAGTTAGCCAAAGTCACGCAATAACACAAACAAACAAAACTGAGCTAAAATTACTGATTTTGGTGATGGAGTCCGGTGGCTTTGGGGAAAGCAATATTTGGTTTATATAACAGCGGATTTCCAGGGGTCTCACATGGTGGAAATATTTTAGTAAATATTTTAGTAATGTAAGCAAAAAAGCAAATTTGCACTTTCTTGTAGCACTTGAATGTTGAACCCTATGAAATGATGATGTTACCATCAGTGGCCCCAATCGAATTTGAGTTTGAGACCCCTGACTTCAACTATTTTCTATTTTTTAGGTGAACCTTTGCCAAGGAGTGCATCTCTGTAGGTAAAACACAGACAACTGATAACTATCTCATACAACGCCACATCAGATATTCTGAACTACCCCCTGTAATGTCTTCACCAGTTTGACATAGTCAGGAAAGCTATGTGTTCAAAAAATTACCTCTCTGCAGTCCAGGTCAAGATTCTGGTCACCAACCTCCAGCTTCAAAACCTCTACTTGGTAGTACCACTCCTCTATTATCGGGGTGTACCACACTGATCCACGATACAGAGCTGGTTCAGCCCCTCCCATGACCTGAGGAAAGAGCAAAAATACTTCTTCACTCATCTGTGCATCAACTAAGACCACAACAAGCCAGAGATTATCAAACAAGTCTAGAAAAGGTTTATCCCTCCATATTTTGGCAGAATACATAAACAGACACACACAAGCACCCTGCCATCTTATCCATCTGTCTGTTTCAGTGGGTCACATGACGGAGATGCAGTGAGCGAGGCGCCGAGGCCTTTCGAATAACCGTGACAGACCTGCTCTCAGCATGATACTATCTTAGCTTAATTAGCTCCACTCTAACTAGACTGGGCGTCCAATGGAGGAGGATATAAGCCATTATGTATCTAAAATGCACTCAGCTGCTATGTCTGATCCACTAGTGACGGATTTTATTTAGTCTGAGAAGAGGAGTGCTCAACCACATTCCAGTCCATGTTAAACAACTCAAGCTGTATCAAAAACTACAGGATTAGACACAGAGTGGTATAATAGGACTCTGTTTAAGTCAAAATTCTTTATAACCAAACATTATTTGATATGTTCATTTGATCAAACTCCTCCTCCGGGAGGCCCCTCCTGACTACTCACAAGACTGCCTCCCGGTGGGTCTGTTGTGCTGCTGGCTGACAGTCCAGCACCGCACATCTGGAGGGAAAAGATGTCAGGAATTCCCAGCTCTTGCACCACAGAGTTGAAGAAGGGCTCCACAGACGAGTCGGGCTAATTGAGAGACAGCAGATGTGTGATCATTAAACACTTGAGCTTTTATATTTACATAGTAGTTTAGTTTGTGGGGTTATGCAGACTGAGTCTGTGGACATTTATTTTCTCTTTGCCACAGTATAGAAAACCAATGACATCATTTTCATACTCAACACGATTACATGGGATAATGGGATAAATGGGATAGTGTACAAAGCTTGGGGAGTAAAAAGGAGAGGGAAAAATACACTGGTTGCTAATATATCTGATACAGTATGGGTAAAATGATATGTCTCTAACCTATTTTTTAAGTTTTGAAATGATTTTGTAGACAACTTTTCTTATGATTAGAGAGCAATGGAGAGCAATACATGTTAAAACACCTGTGTGTGTGTGTGTGTGTGTGTGTGTGTGTGTGTGTGGACTGATGTAAGTAGGTATGAGACACTGGTAAAAGGATGTTCTCTCTCCTGTTTTTCCGTAGATAGATTTTTTATGTCAGTGTTGTGTTACCATGTCACACATGACAAACAGCCCTCAGGCAGGTTGAACCTGAACACTCAGGAGACACCGACAGCACAAAGTGGTCAGTGTGAGTATATCTGCCCCTAAATCACTGGCATTTGATCCCAAAGGTTGCTATAGTCAGCTCAGAATAAAAGAATGCATTGTGCTAGTTTAAGCTGACGTCACTCTCGTCCCATCAACACAAAATGATCACGTTCAAGAAAGCTAACACTGGGCGAAGCACCTTAGTTTTGTGCCACTGTCACACTTAGAGAAATGAGAAATGAGAAATGCACTTTGAGGATGTGCTTCTTCCACAATAAAGGAATTTAGATTTTTCAAATGAAGAGGCTAGATAATTATGTAGTTTTTATCCAATAAAATTATAGTTCTAAGCACATTAATTAACCTACAACTACCTATTAACTACCTGGTGCAATATGTTAGGTAATACTTGAGATAAAGTTCTCAAATTCTTGTCTAAAATTCAGTGTAAAAAAGACAAGAAAATTCAACTGGGGAATATTAAGAAGTAGAATTACCACCTTGCCCTTATATGCCTGCACCAGTAGTCGTACAGACTTTGAAGGAATTCAATAAAAGTTATTAAGTGTTTTTCTTAATCACTATGTTGACATTCCAGTGAATAATTTCCAGTGTGAAACATGCCAAAAACATATTTTGCGTCCAAGTGGATATGTTTGCCAACTTTCAAGAAATTCTGTCAAAGTGTTCTAAAGATATTGTGTTCATGAGAATGGGACAGACAGCTGGAAAACATAACACCTCTGGCCATGGCTGTCGCTGGTGCAGAGGCATAAAAACTGCGTTACGCAAAAGTATGACACTTTTGGTTGCTAAAAATTAATCATGAACATGAAGCATTTCTGTTGTCATGTGAAATATCCATGACTACTCCCAGATAAGATCTGTCTCATACCGTCCTGTAAAATAGATGTGGGACAGCGAGAAATTATGCAGCACTGATTGATTAACTTAACAAAACCTGATATTATCAAGTAAAATACTTTTCCCCCATGCACCTAGCATTTTCAACACAAAACACTCACTCTTTGTTCCTTCATGTATCAAAATGTTTTATAAGCTTCATCTAGAAGTTATACAATACATTTACTAACCCTACCTTATTAAATACTCCAAAATGATCAATACTCAGACTCAACAAAATATCTACTGATAGAGTCCACATGTTTGTACAAAAACTGGACTTAATAAAAAATACAATACTTTTTCTCCAGACAGTTACTGCCAACAGCAGTTACATGAGTTAAGTATATAAGCCCTTACAACATCACAGCTCATCAGATATCTGATTGTATTTTTTGAATTGCTAAGTAGACAAAAGGAATCTGTGGAATTAAAATAGTCCTCTTGATTTATCCATTGTTGAATTTTACCAATTGCTAATCATAAACAAAAAAACAACAACATTACAGTCTGTGTAAGCAGTAATCAGATATCTCTACTGTAAAAAAAAACAAAAAAACAAAATAAATGAGAAAAAGTGCTGTTTTACAATTCATACCCATTTTTGTGTTATCTACATTTAATGTTTTCTTTGTCACCAGTTCTGATGATAAATGAATATGGCTGAGTCCCAGAAATATTTTTGTTCTTATTTAACATTACATTTTTAGAGTGAATCTACAAATTTGATGCTTAACTCAGCTATGAGTAAAATCACCAAGAAAGGAAGATTTAAATTTTATGAGCATCTCTCTCACCCGTGCCAGCATGGGATAGGCAAGACCCAGGATGCCCTGCCAGTTGACCCTTGGAAGGAAGAAGCCATCAGATGACAGGATGGCAGCTATGTTGACGATGATGGTCCCATTTGGGCCTTTGGGGATGGAGACCCGGTCAATGCCCAGTTCACCTTCCCAGTTGCCTTGGGTGTACCGGACAGCCACAGTCCGGCCCATTGACTCATAGGAACTGGAGCTAAAATGTGTGAATAGTCACAACATTCACAACAGTCTTCCGACACCTTTTCCTAAGTCAAATTCAAGTCCATTTTAAATTTCATATTTATATACATATATTCAAAATGAACATTGCATTTAATCAGATGTTATTGTGCTGTAAACAACCAAAATTATGTTTTGTAATGGTATTCTACAGAAGTGTGACAAATAAAAGAAAACACAACAAAGTTTCATGCTTCAAAATGTGTCACCAGTCTGTAAGTAGACCTGGCTGGCTGGATGAACTGATACCCGACTTACATTATATCTTTATCTAATAAATAAACTATTCAGTTGGGTAGCGATTTATTATAAAAGTAATACAATTACAATTTCAAGTGGCTTCAAGCACTTTATCCAAAATCCAAGCACTTTTGAAACTTTGAGAACACTACACTAAAATTCCAGTGTTTTCAAGGATTTCAAGCGCCTATACAAACCCTGTCACAAAGGCTTGTGGTAGACAGATAAATAATTCAGATAAATAATTTGTGTTGAAGAACCAGTGTGTAGGATTTTATGGCATCTATGGTGAGCTTGCACACCTTCCCTCTCCTTCTCACCTACTCTCTCCTTTCACTTTATAGGAGTACCTACGGTGGCTGCAAAACTAAAATTAAAAGGCCCTATTTAGAGTTGGGTTTGTCCATTCTGGCCTACTGTAGAAACAGGGCTCCCTCTGTAAACAGCTGATTCTAAGGCAACAAAAACACAACAACTCTTATTATACACTAATAAAAACAATATTATTTCTGTTATTTTCTTCCAATAGATCCCCATTAATCTTACACACTGGACCTTTTAATCAGGACTTGGATTGTAACTCAAAAGAAGAGTATGAGAGAGGGGGAAATTTGTGTAATTCATGCATGATTATAGAAAAACTAGGGTTATCAAGACAGATATTAGCCTGTAATGTGACTGTGATGAACAGACAAGGTAACACTAGAACTACACTAAAACTCTATTATATCTGTGTAAATATTGGTATGACATTTACAAGAGTCAGATAACACAGCATGTTCCAGCCACTCACAGTGCAGTGTTGAAGTAGTGTGTAATGAATGGGTGTGCAGCCGCAGCCACAGCAAAGTTACTGCTGCCTGTATCCACCAGGATGTTCAGCTGGAAAAAAAAACACAAGGCGGAGTTTTATTTAACAGGCATTACAGTTATCTGCTACAAGACAGCCCCACCCTTACTTACATAGCTCCTGAGTCACAGAGGAAAAATGACAGTTGTTGGCAACAGTTTGAGACATTAATAAGAAGACTTTAATCATTTCAAATGCAACTAAGACATTAAAGTTTCTGTTTGTACGAATTACAACAATTAGCAGAGGAAAAAAGCGGAGGAAAAGC